>JAHPZR010030194.1:40000-48546 GCA_019787425.1 Platygyra sinensis | reverse complement strand
GTATAAATAGCTTTCCAAAAATTTGTAACGGTTATACTTTTAAAAATGTATGTTGACTAGCATACGAAACGTCAAGGGAACGTACGTTATAAAATGCATGTTTTTAATATGTTTATCACCGTTGTTTGTTTTATATTTTTAATCAAGCTACGATGGCCGAAGACCAAGAGTTTATGAGATAACTTAAAGGTTACAGTATACCTTCAGGTCAGGAATTCTCTTCAAAATTGGAGTTTTGGGTCAGAGTAGTGATCGAAGAATATTCTCTAATTGTCAAATAAAAAACTTTTGAAATAGACTAAATATTGGCGGAGAAATGATGGTTTTAAGTTTCCGCCGGAAGTAAAAGTTTAACTCTTCATTGGCAGCCCTATGGCACGTATGCAATCAACCGAGACGATTTTGGCGAGAATTACGTCTTACCTGTACGGATATCATGAGTTGATCAGCATTGTTGTCCTCCCTAACAAGCATGTTGTTTTCCAACATGCGTTTTATTGTCATGTTTGACACTGCAGTTTGTATGCTATTTCTTATTAACATGAACCAATTCGAAAAAGCGAAAACAGCGAAAAACGAATGAAGATCAATCAATGACTGAAGGAGTGAAAGCTTGTCACGCGGATGAAGCAATAGCTATTGTATCAAACTTGCAAAAAGTCGAGTTAAGTGAAAAGAAGCATTCTGTAAAACTTGGGAGCTTGACAGCAATAACAGGAATGGTGACAGAGACTCTTCTGATGAGTCCAATATCTACGAATCGTCAGACGCATTGAGGCCCATTGCATATCCATGCACAGTTGACCAGGCACAGTAGCGTCGCCGCGCTTTCTTTTGTTTGGTTTCTTCGCCCAGCCGCTTTAGTTTGTTTCGTGGCGTTCGTATTTTTTTCGTCATCCCCATCTTGCCAGACCAGCTGCAAGAAAAACCGAGCTACAGAAAAATTATCTCTCCTCCTTCGGCGCCTCGAGCGCATTGCGAAACACGTCTCTGTACTGATTGGCTCAGGTATCTGAGCACCTAGTTGAAGGCGTTTGTGGACAGAGTTTGTTTGCGAAGCTCAAGATTTCTCTTAGCGCTGTCTTTTCATATAATTTTTTTTGCTTAAGGACGTTCGCGCCCAAAAACTTCCCACGTACAGATTTTTTTAAAACTTTGACTGCAGGTAGAAAATGATAAGATTAGATGAAAAACGTAAAAAAAAAAATCGGGGGTCATCGAACTCGTTTTGAAGATAAAGCGCATCGCAGATCATAGCATTTCTAGGATTTCCAGCCACTGAGGCGATTCTGGCCGGATTCATTACTATCGGCATATAATTAAGTTGAAGAATCATATCTAAACTATGTGTGTTTAAAACAGCATATATAGGCCTGTTTGATAGATCTTTGTTACATATACCATTAAATCAGCTAGAATTAGCCTTAAAAAAATACAACTTCTAAGTTACGCACAACTTTATCCATGTACCAATTCGACCCTATTTGAATAGTATATGAGAAATAATTAAAACTTCCCACGTACAGATTTTTTTGTTTTTTTAGTATAATGGAAAGAATCAGAAAAGGGAGTGATCTGCCCAAAAAAAAGTGGGGGTCACCGAGCATCCAACAAAAACATTCGCACACAAAGTTAACGCAAAGGTCATCAGCTCTATATTTTGTTGAGCTTTCGACTCGGTGCGCGCGCTTGAAAATGACGTGGCACGCGCGTGACCAATGAATAGCGTGCGCACTAGAGATGCGTAGTAGCAATGGGCGCGAACGTCCTTAAAGCAGACACGAGAAGTAGAAATGGAATTTGTTCGATTCCCGTCAAATTTGGACAGTAGCTAGTTTAACATATAAACTACTAAAACATGTCTGCAATTAATTTTATTTCACGAGATATATATTTTCTTGCATGTACTTTACAGTTTGTGGGCTTAACTATTTTGAGCGGTCATCAGTAACCTGCGATCAGGCGTCCTTTCTTTTTTTTCGCCGCGAAAAAAAAAGGACGCCTGATCGCAGGTAAGGTCATCAGCAGCGCGTGTTATTTCGAGCAGATATTGCTGCAAAGCCGAAAACAAAACTTGGTCTCGTTCTGCCCAAACGAAGCTCCACTCGCATGTTGGAGTAAAAATTCGCGTGTAAGAACCTAAGTCTGGCACAACAGGTTCATGTATTTCAAGGTGTTTATTGGCAGTGTAGGCGAAGTAGCTTCTCATTAGGGCTTAAATTTCCATGAAGGAAATCATTATAGTTGTTGATCACCAGAAAAATAGGTAAACTTTTGTGGCTAAACTTGATGAGCGGTCTAAGCTGGTTAAACATTATCCCTTTTTAAGCAGTTTTTAAACTGTATAGATTAATACAAATTATTTTGCACTTTTACATTGACATCCTTTCCTCATCGAGAGAATTCAATTTGATCCATGCCATGCAGGAGTACATACAGGTTCATTTCCAGCTTCCATCAATCAAAACTCGCTTGTTGTTGTTCTATTTCAATTAATTTCATTTATATTCACTTTTGTGGCTCATTAAGTCCAGCGAAACGAAAATTGCATACTTGAAATGCATTAGATTACCTTCGTACGTTTGTTATTAGATTGTAAGGCGATCTTTTGAAATCGTGTCTAGTGGCGTGTCCGTCAAGATTTCTAAGAAGGCGTGGGTTAGGTTAGACAAGTAACGGACAGATTGTACTAACAGGTAACATGTGTAACAAAATCTGTCAGCCACCTTAAAACATGTCCAAACAAATTTTCCAAACTAAGGGAAGTCTTACGAGATGGCTGCATTTATATTTTCACTCGCAGATGTTGGCATCCGTCTTTGGATACAGATTTTGTAAATATACCATCAAGCCTTATAATTTTTCTGGCAGCTTTGCGAAACTCGACATAATATACAACTCATAGTTGCTTCAGGTTAAACAAATTTTTCAACGTCGGTAAGAATGGTTTTTGCTGCTCATCAAAGGCCTTTAGCTTCCAGTTTAAATAATTTAAGTTTAGCATTTCTTTTTTGGTTCAAATTAAACACAAGATCAAAATAACCAGTTTTTTTTTTTTTTTCAGCCAATAAGTTTTTCACCCTTTATTGTTTTTCTTTTGGTATGAGCTTCGCTTATTAAACGGAAATAACTTTCCCGGCCCCGTAAGCCAAATATATTCTGCTAACTTTAATTGCATTTTTAGTCATAGACATATAGCGTCTAATTAAAACTTGAAGTTTATCGGTTATGTTTTCTCTTTTAGGAGGAAGTACTTCCACATTTTGCTTGACCGAAAACGCTGAAATATCAATAGCACATTGATGAATGAGCGATCTCCAGCTTGGACTGCTCAACTGAGGACATATCTCTAACTGATTTCATTTGCCAGTAGGTGAGCTTTTGTCGATATTAATTGTTCATGTAAATAACACGGCTGGAAGTGAAATATTGGTTGTAATAGTTCGGGTTTTCTTTCTTCCTTCCTTTCTTTCTTTTTTTTTTTTGCTTATATCCTCTCTTTACAACGTTATAAATAACGTTTTTGGGAACACTCTGGCCGCTTATGATGCCCAAATCATGACTTAAGGTGAATTCGCAGTTGAACTCCGAATAATTTCCAAGTGAAAAGTCATTTTATTTTTGTTTTGTTCTTTTTTTAAGAAATAATAATTTAAGTTAAATTTAACTCGTGTGCAACCTGTAGAACCGTCGTCTGAGGCAATAAGGTTAAAAATATCGTTTTCAGAAAAGATCTGAATTGCTGTACTAACATATCAGTATTTTGATGTATCGATACATGAAAATATCCTGAGCAAACAACGTACTGTCGGACGGAACTCAAACATGCGTTGCGTTCTGTTAATTTGGTGAATATTGGCGGCGACGAGATAGATCAAACTCAACCCAACAATAACATCATCTCAAAATCTAATCCACGTTTCTTTCAAGGAATTTCTTACAAAGATATTTTACTAGTTAACGTTGATGGAAACGTAAAGTAAACCATTTCAGTGGAAAGCTTACCGATTGATGAGCAAAACCGATATTACAAAGTGATAACTGAAAAAGTGAAGAAGTGTATTTTCCTAATTTTAGTTAGTGATTTAATTCTTACAAAGCGGGAAGAAAATGAAATCTACAGCTTGCCTCTACAGCTTGCATGCATTGTCAAACAGAATGTTGACAGCCGTAAAGAAAATTATAAACAAGGAGATATTCTTTTTTTCTACGAAACTCTTTGAGGGAAATGTTTGGAAATACTGAAATAAGAAAAATTGATATTTAGAATTTTGATCTTAGGGGCGCAGTTTCTCCTGTTGTATCATTAAACGTTGTCAATCATGAAACATCGCAAACGTTTTTTCATGCACCTTACATGAAATGCGTTAATTGAATTAATATTCACAATACCTTTATGAAAGTTTAAATCATCTATGCAAAAAGCAAAAAAGGATAATCCTCGAGCTATTTCGTGAATATCAAGTTTTTGATAATCAAAATTATAATCGGATTGCCTTAGTTTTATATTACATATTACATTGCATTTGGAAAAAAGTCGTTTATTTTTAATCAAGATAGACAGGTATAATTTCAAATTCTATTTTAAATTGTTAACAGTTTATCATAGCTAGGATCACTATGCAAGTAAATAAAAGAACTGCAAGAAAGCTATCTTTAAATGTGGATTCCAAGTTAATGCGTTCTAGCGCTGTGTTAAGTTTCCCAGCCATGCAGTAAACCTAAGCTTTTAACATTGCATAGATCAGGTTAGAGTGTAATCAAGAAGTCTTAATCTAGTCGTGTTCATTGGAGGTGATTCCGTGATTAGCGAGAAAGACATCTAGTTAAGTTCAATCTATATGTGGTAAATCTCATACTGGTCACTCCCTTTCCTTGTGACTATTTTATGCCTTCTTTGATTGAAATGTTAGTCTTTAGAGTGTAGGGTAACTGTAATTCTCCAGCAAAACATGTGAAGATAATAGACAAGCCAGTAGCGAAACTGTATCATTAACTCTAATAATAATAATCCTTACAAAGAGTTACAAAGAGCTACGTACAAGTCACTTTAAAGCGTTGCAGCCGACGGTCTCGTCGTGAATTTATCCTTAAAATTTAACCTTACTTTAGGGTGTACAAAGGAAATTTATTAGTGCAAAGTTCGCTTGCGAGTTAATTACTGTCGTACTATATAAACATATATATGACTGTTTTCATTCTAGAAAGGTAGAATGGATATAAAATTTTTTGTGCTCGACACTGACTCTTGTTAATGTTAGAAACAACGTCAATAAAACTTCAAAGACGTTTCAACCAAACAACTTCGGCCCTCGTCGATTTCTAAACAGCCAACTGAGTGACGGCTGTCTAATGCTCCACAACTCTGTGCGTGCTAAGCCAGAAGAAAGAAAAAAACATAACAAAACGACCGCTGCGCGTGATTACGCGTGTGATTTGTAATTAACGTCCGGGATGTCAATATCTTCGTTTCCCGCGTTGCTGTCTCTCTGAGAATACCAGGCGTCGAGAAAAAGTCTCTCGCGAAAATTCCGGGCCTTGTCTGCAATAGTCACGTGATCGAAGTCCATACTATGGCAGGAGCCCAGTACGCGGAGCTTCCATCCTTCATACTGACCCTTTTAGTCAACCCTGTCCCGTGTCTTTTTTTTATTTTTAGAAGCACCTCCCACGGGGGCTTTCGCAGGTGTTTTTATAATAGCCAATCATAAGAGAGCTGTGGTCCTATATTGTTATTGTTGTTATACGTCACATGCATGCCACATGAAAGTATTTCAATAATGGCGAAAAGCGAGGAAAGTCAATCGGACGAAAGTTGAGGCAACCTCCCCAGCCCCCCCCCCCCGGGGGGGGAGGTTCTCCCTTCTGTGGGCTATATAGGTGTGTTCGGCCCCAAAGTGTATGGTTTTCAGCCGCCTTGTTCATAACTAGGGTATCGATCTTAGCTCCCCAGAATACAGCACGTCTTCCGAAAGCCAAACAGTGACACAAACAACACGCAAAACAATCAACAGACTTGCGCGTAAAACAAGCTACATTTGAATTATGTGGTGTCAGAGCGACCAAAAGGACGAATAAACCTTCGAGAAACTAAAGCTTTATTAGATAGCTGCAAGAAACATTAGAACTTCTCTAGACAATCGCATAGCTTTCTCGGAGTAAAGGTACGGCGTCTCAGAAGAAAAACTAGACTTGCCGCAAGTCGACCTCATTTCTCGAGCGACGAAATCGCGAAGGCGCGATGAAGTCGCGAGGGCGAGCGCAAGCGACGCAAGTCGCGAAACTTTAGAAAGACTACTTCCCAGCAAGTCAAACATTTACGTCTCCGCTTGCACTTGCTTTACTCAGGGACAGCGGAACAGTGGGACTAAGGGGAAATTAATACGCTTTGTTGATATAAGCGCCTTTAACAGGTAAATTTGAGATAGGGTTGCTTCTGGGTGGATAAATTAACGTAGGAGGTATATTTTCACAACTCCTTGGCAAGAAAATAAGTATATAAACATAGGGAAAAAGTGCTCTATTGCTTTTTTAGTTCTGTCGCTTATCACTTCGCTCTGAGCTGCTGCTGTTGAGTTATTTTCTAGGGTGATCGCTACACTACGCGCTGTTTAATTTTATCCGCACTGTTAAGGTTCAAAAATTAAAACTCCGATCTCTCACATGATTGCGAATTTCTTTGTTGTGGCATGCTATTCAAATTAATTTCTGTAGCTAATCGCTAAGCTTCCAGGGTTATTTTTGGTTCCTAGATTCAAAATATTTTAGCTACCTTCCGCTGTCGCTGGGTTCAAAATTCCCTAATCAATGTGTGAAAGATATCATGCGGACGTTTGGGGAAATAGACTTCTGTTTTCGTCTAAAACTAAAAATAACTTTTAGTGGAACCGACGTATCCCAGCCAACGCCGTCAATGCCCCTCTCTGTCCCCTTAATTTCTCTTGATCATGACGTCGGTAGCTTCAAAGCTAATTGTTTTTCACGACCTTTTCGGATTAAAAAATTAACTGTCTCCTTGTGATGGATACAACATATCAGCCGATATATTTGCTTGGTTGTTTATAGTCACGAGGCGTAGGCGTAAATAAATAACACGCAAAGAGCGGCTGGCCTACGAGTATTTATCACTTATACTAAAATGTCTGTGATATGCTATTCTCGTTGCACATTCATTTGCTTTGGATTGTTTTTTGAATGGACTGAATCAATATTTTCTTTATTTAACTAGACCATCTTGGTATGTTTAGTTTTAACGATATTCTCAACTGACGCCATCAAGTCTATTAAGCGGAAAACTCAATAAAAAACGTGAAGCTTGTTACAGACAGCTGACATCGAAACGGAAAAATGTTCAACTAATTATCATTTAACACTAGACCATTGTGACAAGTTATCAACATCTTATTCTTCTTCTACAGAAACTGCCGTGCACCAGAGACCACTCGCTCTAAAGTACGGCAAGGGATTTAGTAAGTTTTTGCTGGTTATTTTTTAATTATTACGGTAGGTTTATTCTTTCTTTAGAAAAGAACATTGATACTGATAACCTTTAATAGATTCATTATCATTCACTCAAAGGTTTTTCAGAAATTATTTTCAATAATAATGTTCAAGTCATCTACCAGCATCTTATCCAATGAGCTACCCTGTCTAAATAAAACCAACGTGAACTGTATTTTTTTGTGAATAGGAGATAGTTTTTCGTTCGATCTCTAACGGATTTGAAGAAAAGCGACAAAATCACGCGGGTAAAGTTTGCATAAACGCCCTTCAATATCTATCTAAAGCAAGAAATGTTTCATTGTCTAACAGGCTGATGTTGTTTGTTACTCGTGTACATACAAGTCCAGAAATATTTTTCCTCACCTAATTTAATTTGCAGTTGCTTAAATCGTCATCACAACTGTGGTGTCCATATGTTCATTTTATTTGTATAAACGATCGCTTGTTATGGTTCCATTTCAAACCTCGCACGGCTAGTTTTACCACCGCGTTGAAAATTTAAAAGCAAACAAAACAATTCAAATAAGTCTTGAGTCACGTTTTTCGCTAGTGCTGTGCCCCTCTTTCCTCATTCCAATCGAATGAAGTTTTCTTTTGCCATATCGCCTTTGAGTAAAGTAATTCCTCGCGCATTTTGTCTTGTTTCGTTTCTGTTGTAAGATCTTGTAACGTTTAAAATTGTCAAAAGACGAAACGCGACCAAACGTGTCAAGAAATTCAACTCTGGATCTTCATGGACTGTGTTTCAGGTGTTCTTCCGTCTACAAATGAAAACCCGGCCGAACAAACAGGCGGCTAAGAGTGCAGAAAACAACCTGGTGTGAAACGAAGCCAAAACATACAAAATGACGTTCCCATCATTTCGTCACAGATAGTTTCGAGAAAGTCGCTTCGGCTGTCCACGCATAGCGCCAGTAATAGCTTGGTACAACTGGGTAGCATGTCTGAAAATAACTTAAGAGGGATAACCTTGGGTAGAAGGCCTACATGGGGATTCACTCTCTTACTTTGATAATCTCTTGGTTTTAAAATCGTAAGGTCCT
>JAHPZR010030194.1:7500-25000 GCA_019787425.1 Platygyra sinensis | reverse complement strand
ACCAAGCAAATATATCGGCTGATATGTTGTATCCATCACAAGGAGACAGTTAATTTTTTAATCCGAAAAGGTCGTGAAAAACAATTAGCTTTGAAGCTACCGACGTCATGATCAAGAGAAATTAAGGGGACAGAGAGGGGCATTGACGGCGTTGGCTGGGATACGTCGGTTCCACTAAAAGTTATTTTTAGTTTTAGACGAAAACAGAAGTCTATTTCCCCAAACGTCCGCATGATATCTTTCACACATTGATTAGGGAATTTTGAACCCAGCGACAGCGGAAGGTAGCTAAAATATTTTGAATCTAGGAACCAAAAATAACCCTGGAAGCTTAGCGATTAGCTACAGAAATTAATTTGAATAGCATGCCACAACAAAGAAATTCGCAATCATGTGAGAGATCGGAGTTTTAATTTTTGAACCTTAACAGTGCGGATAAAATTAAACAGCGCGTAGTGTAGCGATCACCCTAGAAAATAACTCAACAGCAGCAGCTCAGAGCGAAGTGATAAGCGACAGAACTAAAAAAGCAATAGAGCACTTTTTCCCTATGTTTATATACTTATTTTCTTGCCAAGGAGTTGTGAAAATATACCTCCTACGTTAATTTATCCACCCAGAAGCAACCCTATCTCAAATTTACCTGTTAAAGGCGCTTATATCAACAAAGCGTATTAATTTCCCCTTAGTCCCACTGTTCCGCTGTCCCTGAGTAAAGCAAGTGCAAGCGGAGACGTAAATGTTTGACTTGCTGGGAAGTAGTCTTTCTAAAGTTTCGCGACTTGCGTCGCTTGCGCTCGCCCTCGCGACTTCATCGCGCCTTCGCGATTTCGTCGCTCGAGAAATGAGGTCGACTTGCGGCAAGTCTAGTTTTTCTTCTGAGACGCCGTACCTTTACTCCGAGAAAGCTATGCGATTGTCTAGAGAAGTTCTAATGTTTCTTGCAGCTATCTAATAAAGCTTTAGTTTCTCGAAGGTTTATTCGTCCTTTTGGTCGCTCTGACACCACATAATTCAAATGTAGCTTGTTTTACGCGCAAGTCTGTTGATTGTTTTGCGTGTTGTTTGTGTCACTGTTTGGCTTTCGGAAGACGTGCTGTATTCTGGGGAGCTAAGATCGATACCCTAGTTATGAACAAGGCGGCTGAAAACCATACACTTTGGGGCCGAACACACCTATATAGCCCACAGAAGGGAGAACCTCCCCCCCCGGGGGGGGGGGGCTGGGGAGGTTGCCTCAACTTTCGTCCGATTGACTTTCCTCGCTTTTCGCCATTATTGAAATACTTTCATGTGGCATGCATGTGACGTATAACAACAATAACAATATAGGACCACAGCTCTCTTATGATTGGCTATTATAAAAACACCTGCGAAAGCCCCCGTGGGAGGTGCTTCTAAAAATAAAAAAAAGACACGGGACAGGGTTGACTAAAAGGGTCAGTATGAAGGATGGAAGCTCCGCGTACTGGGCTCCTGCCATAGTATGGACTTCGATCACGTGACTATTGCAGACAAGGCCCGGAATTTTCGCGAGAGACTTTTTCTCGACGCCTGGTATTCTCAGAGAGACAGCAACGCGGGAAACGAAGATATTGACATCCCGGACGTTAATTACAAATCACACGCGTAATCACGCGCAGCGGTCGTTTTGTTATGTTTTTTTCTTTCTTCTGGCTTAGCACGCACAGAGTTGTGGAGCATTAGACAGCCGTCACTCAGTTGGCTGTTTAGAAATCGACGAGGGCCGAAGTTGTTTGGTTGAAACGTCTTTGAAGTTTTATTGACGTTGTTTCTAACATTAACAAGAGTCAGTGTCGAGCACAAAAAATTTTATATCCATTCTACCTTTCTAGAATGAAAACAGTCATATATATGTTTATATAGTACGACAGTAATTAACTCGCAAGCGAACTTTGCACTAATAAATTTCCTTTGTACACCCTAAAGTAAGGTTAAATTTTAAGGATAAATTCACGACGAGACCGTCGGCTGCAACGCTTTAAAGTGACTTGTACGTAGCTCTTTGTAACTCTTTGTAAGGATTATTATTATTAGAGTTAATGATACAGTTTCGCTACTGGCTTGTCTATTATCTTCACATGTTTTGCTGGAGAATTACAGTTACCCTACACTCTAAAGACTAACATTTCAATCAAAGAAGGCATAAAATAGTCACAAGGAAAGGGAGTGACCAGTATGAGATTTACCACATATAGATTGAACTTAACTAGATGTCTTTCTCGCTAATCACGGAATCACCTCCAATGAACACGACTAGATTAAGACTTCTTGATTACACTCTAACCTGATCTATGCAATGTTAAAAGCTTAGGTTTACTGCATGGCTGGGAAACTTAACACAGCGCTAGAACGCATTAACTTGGAATCCACATTTAAAGATAGCTTTCTTGCAGTTCTTTTATTTACTTGCATAGTGATCCTAGCTATGATAAACTGTTAACAATTTAAAATAGAATTTGAAATTATACCTGTCTATCTTGATTAAAAATAAACGACTTTTTTCCAAATGCAATGTAATATGTAATATAAAACTAAGGCAATCCGATTATAATTTTGATTATCAAAAACTTGATATTCACGAAATAGCTCGAGGATTATCCTTTTTTGCTTTTTGCATAGATGATTTAAACTTTCATAAAGGTATTGTGAATATTAATTCAATTAACGCATTTCATGTAAGGTGCATGAAAAAACGTTTGCGATGTTTCATGATTGACAACGTTTAATGATACAACAGGAGAAACTGCGCCCCTAAGATCAAAATTCTAAATATCAATTTTTCTTATTTCAGTATTTCCAAACATTTCCCTCAAAGAGTTTCGTAGAAAAAAAGAATATCTCCTTGTTTATAATTTTCTTTACGGCTGTCAACATTCTGTTTGACAATGCATGCAAGCTGTAGAGGCAAGCTGTAGATTTCATTTTCTTCCCGCTTTGTAAGAATTAAATCACTAACTAAAATTAGGAAAATACACTTCTTCACTTTTTCAGTTATCACTTTGTAATATCGGTTTTGCTCATCAATCGGTAAGCTTTCCACTGAAATGGTTTACTTTACGTTTCCATCAACGTTAACTAGTAAAATATCTTTGTAAGAAATTCCTTGAAAGAAACGTGGATTAGATTTTGAGATGATGTTATTGTTGGGTTGAGTTTGATCTATCTCGTCGCCGCCAATATTCACCAAATTAACAGAACGCAACGCATGTTTGAGTTCCGTCCGACAGTACGTTGTTTGCTCAGGATATTTTCATGTATCGATACATCAAAATACTGATATGTTAGTACAGCAATTCAGATCTTTTCTGAAAACGATATTTTTAACCTTATTGCCTCAGACGACGGTTCTACAGGTTGCACACGAGTTAAATTTAACTTAAATTATTATTTCTTAAAAAAAGAACAAAACAAAAATAAAATGACTTTTCACTTGGAAATTATTCGGAGTTCAACTGCGAATTCACCTTAAGTCATGATTTGGGCATCATAAGCGGCCAGAGTGTTCCCAAAAACGTTATTTATAACGTTGTAAAGAGAGGATATAAGCAAAAAAAAAAAAGAAAGAAAGGAAGGAAGAAAGAAAACCCGAACTATTACAACCAATATTTCACTTCCAGCCGTGTTATTTACATGAACAATTAATATCGACAAAAGCTCACCTACTGGCAAATGAAATCAGTTAGAGATATGTCCTCAGTTGAGCAGTCCAAGCTGGAGATCGCTCATTCATCAATGTGCTATTGATATTTCAGCGTTTTCGGTCAAGCAAAATGTGGAAGTACTTCCTCCTAAAAGAGAAAACATAACCGATAAACTTCAAGTTTTAATTAGACGCTATATGTCTATGACTAAAAATGCAATTAAAGTTAGCAGAATATATTTGGCTTACGGGGCCGGGAAAGTTATTTCCGTTTAATAAGCGAAGCTCATACCAAAAGAAAAACAATAAAGGGTGAAAAACTTATTGGCTGAAAAAAAAAAAAAAACTGGTTATTTTGATCTTGTGTTTAATTTGAACCAAAAAAGAAATGCTAAACTTAAATTATTTAAACTGGAAGCTAAAGGCCTTTGATGAGCAGCAAAAACCATTCTTACCGACGTTGAAAAATTTGTTTAACCTGAAGCAACTATGAGTTGTATATTATGTCGAGTTTCGCAAAGCTGCCAGAAAAATTATAAGGCTTGATGGTATATTTACAAAATCTGTATCCAAAGACGGATGCCAACATCTGCGAGTGAAAATATAAATGCAGCCATCTCGTAAGACTTCCCTTAGTTTGGAAAATTTGTTTGGACATGTTTTAAGGTGGCTGACAGATTTTGTTACACATGTTACCTGTTAGTACAATCTGTCCGTTACTTGTCTAACCTAACCCACGCCTTCTTAGAAATCTTGACGGACACGCCACTAGACACGATTTCAAAAGATCGCCTTACAATCTAATAACAAACGTACGAAGGTAATCTAATGCATTTCAAGTATGCAATTTTCGTTTCGCTGGACTTAATGAGCCACAAAAGTGAATATAAATGAAATTAATTGAAATAGAACAACAACAAGCGAGTTTTGATTGATGGAAGCTGGAAATGAACCTGTATGTACTCCTGCATGGCATGGATCAAATTGAATTCTCTCGATGAGGAAAGGATGTCAATGTAAAAGTGCAAAATAATTTGTATTAATCTATACAGTTTAAAAACTGCTTAAAAAGGGATAATGTTTAACCAGCTTAGACCGCTCATCAAGTTTAGCCACAAAAGTTTACCTATTTTTCTGGTGATCAACAACTATAATGATTTCCTTCATGGAAATTTAAGCCCTAATGAGAAGCTACTTCGCCTACACTGCCAATAAACACCTTGAAATACATGAACCTGTTGTGCCAGACTTAGGTTCTTACACGCGAATTTTTACTCCAACATGCGAGTGGAGCTTCGTTTGGGCAGAACGAGACCAAGTTTTGTTTTCGGCTTTGCAGCAATATCTGCTCGAAATAACACGCGCTGCTGATGACCTTACCTGCGATCAGGCGTCCTTTTTTTTTCGCGGCGAAAAAAAAGAAAGGACGCCTGATCGCAGGTTACTGATGACCGCTCAAAATAGTTAAGCCCACAAACTGTAAAGTACATGCAAGAAAATATATATCTCGTGAAATAAAATTAATTGCAGACATGTTTTAGTAGTTTATATGTTAAACTAGCTACTGTCCAAATTTGACGGGAATCGAACAAATTCCATTTCTACTTCTCGTGTCTGCTTTAAGGACGTTCGCGCCCATTGCTACTACGCATCTCTAGTGCGCACGCTATTCATTGGTCACGCGCGTGCCACGTCATTTTCAAGCGCGCGCACCGAGTCGAAAGCTCAACAAAATATAGAGCTGATGACCTTTGCGTTAACTTTGTGTGCGAATGTTTTTGTTGGATGCTCGGTGACCCCCACTTTTTTTTGGGCAGATCACTCCCTTTTCTGATTCTTTCCATTATACTAAAAAAACAAAAAAATCTGTACGTGGGAAGTTTTAATTATTTCTCATATACTATTCAAATAGGGTCGAATTGGTACATGGATAAAGTTGTGCGTAACTTAGAAGTTGTATTTTTTTAAGGCTAATTCTAGCTGATTTAATGGTATATGTAACAAAGATCTATCAAACAGGCCTATATATGCTGTTTTAAACACACATAGTTTAGATATGATTCTTCAACTTAATTATATGCCGATAGTAATGAATCCGGCCAGAATCGCCTCAGTGGCTGGAAATCCTAGAAATGCTATGATCTGCGATGCGCTTTATCTTCAAAACGAGTTCGATGACCCCCGATTTTTTTTTTACGTTTTTCATCTAATCTTATCATTTTCTACCTGCAGTCAAAGTTTTAAAAAAATCTGTACGTGGGAAGTTTTTGGGCGCGAACGTCCTTAAGCAAAAAAAATTATATGAAAAGACAGCGCTAAGAGAAATCTTGAGCTTCGCAAACAAACTCTGTCCACAAACGCCTTCAACTAGGTGCTCAGATACCTGAGCCAATCAGTACAGAGACGTGTTTCGCAATGCGCTCGAGGCGCCGAAGGAGGAGAGATAATTTTTCTGTAGCTCGGTTTTTCTTGCAGCTGGTCTGGCAAGATGGGGATGACGAAAAAAATACGAACGCCACGAAACAAACTAAAGCGGCTGGGCGAAGAAACCAAACAAAAGAAAGCGCGGCGACGCTACTGTGCCTGGTCAACTGTGCATGGATATGCAATGGGCCTCAATGCGTCTGACGATTCGTAGATATTGGACTCATCAGAAGAGTCTCTGTCACCATTCCTGTTATTGCTGTCAAGCTCCCAAGTTTTACAGAATGCTTCTTTTCACTTAACTCGACTTTTTGCAAGTTTGATACAATAGCTATTGCTTCATCCGCGTGACAAGCTTTCACTCCTTCAGTCATTGATTGATCTTCATTCGTTTTTCGCTGTTTTCGCTTTTTCGAATTGGTTCATGTTAATAAGAAATAGCATACAAACTGCAGTGTCAAACATGACAATAAAACGCATGTTGGAAAACAACATGCTTGTTAGGGAGGACAACAATGCTGATCAACTCATGATATCCGTACAGGTAAGACGTAATTCTCGCCAAAATCGTCTCGGTTGATTGCATACGTGCCATAGGGCTGCCAATGAAGAGTTAAACTTTTACTTCCGGCGGAAACTTAAAACCATCATTTCTCCGCCAATATTTAGTCTATTTCAAAAGTTTTTTATTTGACAATTAGAGAATATTCTTCGATCACTACTCTGACCCAAAACTCCAATTTTGAAGAGAATTCCTGACCTGAAGGTATACTGTAACCTTTAAGTTATCTCATAAACTCTTGGTCTTCGGCCATCGTAGCTTGATTAAAAATATAAAACAAACAACGGTGATAAACATATTAAAAACATGCATTTTATAACGTACGTTCCCTTGACGTTTCGTATGCTAGTCAACATACATTTTTAAAAGTATAACCGTTACAAATTTTTGGAAAGCTATTTATACTGTGATAAAGGGGGGGGGGGGGGGGGGGGGGGGCGGTCTGGAACATAGACTGAACATTTGGGTTGGTATCTTAAACTTTCTGTCAGAAGTTCATATTAAAATACACATGAATGATTATGTAATGATGTTATGTCATGAACTATTGTATGTTATTATACTTCTAGCACTAAGGCTCTAGAAATGGGGTGGTCGAGAAATTGTATCATGTTGAATCAAAAAAGATTCGAATAAAGAACACATAAAATAACCACCAAAGGTTTTCAGACAGAAGCAAGCAAAGAGCTCCGCGTATACCATCTTAAATTTCACTCAGACTGTAACCAAGATACTTTACAAAACACTCCAGCTTTAGTTTAAATTTTTCATCGTAAAGTTTAAAATAATTCTTCGTGGTGACAATTTAAAACAATTTTGCCCCCCGAAATTTGGATAACTAAATAGTCTCCGCGGCTTTTTTTATTCCAAAACCGAAGATAGAACAAATAATGAAGGCATGATGTTCAGCTCTGCTTGACCAAAAGATAATGAATAATCAGCCTTTGAAGTCCTTAAACATAAAATGTACTAAATATTCCTGACAATTTTACAAATAATAGATCTAACTTTACCTGTTTTGCAGACTGTCATCAAATCGACCACATAAACTAAAATCATTTGAATATTTTCGTAGAAAATCAATTTTTCATTTGCTTCATCCTGCATTTTCAGTTTGTTATGTGATCATGGAAATAATTATCACGTGTTTTTAATTCTTAATGTGCCAAGAAACAACAAAAGAAGTTAACACAACAATGGAGAAACTGATGTTGCGTTTGTTGTTAAATGCGTTATTTCCAGAAACGAATGAGAAACACCGTTTAACATCTTTACTTAATTCAATACTTTGTATTAATTTCCACATTTGATTAATTAATTTAAGATATTACTATGAAAATGAAGCAGAGATCTTGTAGTTAAGACGAAAAGAAAGAGAAATAGCTTTGCCCATTAGGTTATGTTTGCTTGAATAATAATCTTCTTTGTTAAACAATTTTAATTTTGTTAAAGGCACAATAATTCGTTCACCTGATTTTTAAGCAGTACTACATCAGAAATCAGAAATAACAGAACCACTTTGAAATTTCGCATTCTGCTTGAAAAAGAATATGAGTAAGTCGAGTGCCGGGCTCTTTTAAACTTAATTTTCTTGTAGAATTTGCAATACTAGCACGTTTTGTTTCCTTTAGTTCAGGTGTAGATTCATTTGTTTAAATAATTGATTGATTTGGTTTAAGTCCTGTTGGGAACAATTTAACAATTTCTGTCCAAACATTGATCTTGAGTAATCTAAATGTAGTCTCTCCTAACAGCATATGGTAAAGGGTAATTATAACACTGAAAGAGTAAATGCAAGTTTTGTGGATAGTTCATCTTCCTCGATCCCTCTTCGCGCTAAGTGTCTGCTTTTGACAATCTTTGTAAGGAGGAAATAATCGTCTGTAAGCAAAGGACAATGACCCGGAGCCTTGTCATGAATTTGGATTATTATTATCGTGCAATACGAAAGAGCGCCAAAAGTGGTGAAAATAAAGAAGCAACAGCAAAAAATTGAATAAAATGCTTAAAATTCCACCTACAAGTAAATTTTGATTCCTTTATCTTCACAAAATATAACAAAATAAAGTGATACTTTGCTCTTTATTTTAGATCTTTCTGCAGAATTTGGCCTCCAACATTGGCGAGACTGACAGAAACCTTAACACGAGACTGACTGAACACAAACGAGCCACGAGAAATAGTGATGCCAACAATCACATTGCTGTGCATCATCAACTGGCAAACCACAACATTGACTGGGACTCTGCCCAATGCTTAACCTACAGTACTAACTATTTTCAACGACTGACTCTGGAAAGCTGGTACACTAACTTAGAACAAACGCCTCTTAACAGATGTCAACAACTACCGGCACCTTACAAAGGACTTATCCGCGACGAAAACGAAACCGACAAATGGACTTCTAACAGACCAACTTAATTTTGACTACAATTGATTTAACTAACAAAAAACGGATCGAAACTGACCAATGACTGATGACAAACTTTACACGAGTCTTTCACCAATAACACCATGGCTTATCTGACCAATCATTTTCAACTGACCAGACTTATAACAACATCGACCGACAAAACTATTCCCTTGACTCTGAAGATGACTTTCCGCTGGGTTGTCTGAAACAAACCTGGGTACCAGAGATTTTCGAACTCGTCGCTCAAGGCGGACTTAAATACTTCGCTTCGCTTCGGGCGCCGACAGGCCGCCAGTACGAGCGGCGAAGCGGCGAGAGAAACCTCTGGTACAGTGTGGTTTCATTCAACGTTCTCGTTAAACTTGGATCGATTTAACTGATTGTATTTAAACCAATCAAAGTGAGCATTATCCACTGTGATCACATGGACTGGCACGTGAAGACATCGATAGACCGTCCCCGCATTCTAACAAACAATGGAACTGAGTCGAGGTCGGGACGGACAGAAATACAGCAAAATTGTAAAAATGTCAGCCTTGTTCTGGTGTTATTGTTCATACGCACTGAAGTGGAAATGCAGGAAAGGTCTATTACATGGCTTTCTCGTGAAAAAAACATACTCTCGTGAAAATAGTTCCTAATCGAAGTCTTCGCTATCGCTATATGATTCTTCTGTTATGCATAATAGTGGATATTACAACCTTGCATGTATCGAAAAATGTTCAAAAAATTTAAAATTTTCAAAAGAATCTCGACATTTTTCAATGTCGAAGACAAACAATCTGTCCGTGGTCGGGTATAGTGTATTACTTTGTAAGAAGTGCTACCAACGGATCGAAAAATTCGAAGCGTCTGTCAATTTATAGTTAAGGTCTAAAAGCTGAAAGAGGCACTTCACTGGAAACATTATTATCAGTTGAAGTAATAAGACCTTGGTAAAGAATAAAATAGAAATAACAGAGAGAAATTTATTTTTAAAAATGTAAGAGGAATTTATGACTATTTATACTCCGATACGATCAAGTTGTGACTTGCGATGGACTAGCATCCCGTCCAGGGGAAGTAGAAATACTTCTAGCCGCTTTTTTCATGCTACAGAAACAGGGATAAGCTCCGGCAGCTATGAGCCAGTCTGGGCTCCAAGGCTTCACTCCACAAGAAATAAACTCTGTTCAACCTGTCAAAACTTGAGTTATCCGAAGAAGAGAAACCACCAACCAACTCAACCCACATCTGGCGCATCCGAGGCTGGAATCGAACCCCAGGCCCCGTTGGTGATCATTTAAAAAAATGGCAGGTTGGTGATTTTCAAGTGCTTACCACCGCAGTATTTGTCTTTATCTAGGTGGGATTTTACAAATGTTGTGCTTTGCATTAAAGTGTTAGCACGTTTTTCTCTCTCTGGACAATCACCAAGCCGTGTTGATGGAACTGTACCCGACTCCCCACGATAGGAACAAATCAAATTTCATTTAAAGTTATTTCGTACTTCTTGAGTAAAACCGAGTAACATAATTGCTATCTTCGTTACATATTTTTAATATCCCTTTTAGTTGAAGCGCGAGAAAAGCAAATGAACGCTCGGAAAACAAAAATATTTTCTTAGCCTAAACTTTAGGCACATTGTATTTTAGGCTTTGAAAATTGTTCGAAGGATGAGAAGGTCATTTAAATTTAGGCGTTTAAAAGAAGGAAATATAGAACATGTCTTAAAAAAAAACGTTATATGCAATAATTGAAAAAATGAAATGCAATGAAAGAAAAGTGAGTCAGGTATCAATGTTCACCTTGTCAGGCTCTTTAGTAAATGTACTGGAACGGCCTTTCGATGACTTGGAGTCACTCTGCGTGTAGGAATTACAACTGAAACATCAATTCGATGAAAAAAAAAGGCAAAATGTTATTTCCAAATGGACAGTGACAGCGCCGATTTAAAGAATACGAAATAACAATTGATTGTATCTAACTCAAGTACGACATCACTGATAGATTAAAAACAGATTACTACAGACCGCCACGTTCATCAGCAATGCCGAGTATCATTAAACAAAGCCTAATACTGTACTAAAAAATGCCACAAGTATATCATCTGTTTCGCTAACAGAGCTAATATAACACTGCGCGGTCTCTCTGATAACAGGCCATAGATTAAGATTTAGCCTTCACATATCGAATGACAGCTACAATGCATGTAATTTAATTTTTCTTGTTGACACAAAACATCTCGACAATAGTTATTGACGATATCAACTCATCGGCAAATTTTTAGCAAGTTTGTTTGACTTTAGTTTATTAAATGCTGCAGTTCCATGTTCAAATGTGATTCTCATTACTGACCGAAAAAAAAGATAAAATTTCAATCGGTTCTGTGAATTTTGTGCATCAAGAAAAGTTACCCAGTAAGTAATTTTCTTTCGACAATCTGATACTACGGTGTAAAAATAAAGCTCATCCATTTGATTATTTTCTGATTCTCAACACCCGTCTGGCTAATGAGCTGGTTGAAGTTGTAAGGAGAAAATAAATGTTGATAAACTTTTTAGATTGAGAGAATTAGTACGTGTATAGGACCTTCAAACAAATGGATAGGTTTTTTCCACAAATATCCGAATACCTTAATGGAAGTTTGTGGAATATTAGAAACTTTAGGGATATTTAGAGATTTTCGTAGCTTTTTTTTTAACTTTTTTTCTGTGTTTTTCTCGCTGCATGTTTCCTTGACATAATACTCTTTCCATGCCAGAAACAATTCATTTCAGTGATTTTCCACTCGAAAAATGTATTCCATATCCCTAAAAACGCAGCAAATTCACTAAGTTGCAGATGGTGGTAACATGGAAGTGCCTGAATCTTTTTTCCTATACTTCACGAAAATTTTGAAGATTTCGGCCGCATTGATTCAAAATCGGTGCACGTGTATTTTCACGACAAGGAGTAGAGATATTAAGAAATCGGGTTTCAGCCCCCCCGAGATTTTTACAAGCACTTTATGTGAATAACTAAAAGCGTTTTGAGAATTTCGGGCAAGGATCATCTTCAGGAGAATTAAACTTGATATTTGCGGGAAAGGCTTGCCAATCAAATTCTTTGACACTCAGAAAGCCATCTGCTGTAGCGAAACCCAAATAGTCCTAAAAGAAACTGTCAATATGGGTAAAGGAGTTTTGTCCTCGCTTAAGTTACGTGGAGCACATTTTAATTATAAAGCGATTCTAAACCTAGGCTGGAAGCGATTTCCGCTTACAAACGGAGGAACGTGACAAACCCGGTCGATTTATTTTTTAACGTTCCAGACAACTTGTCTTACACAATTTTGACCTGCGCATTATTAACAGATGCGGAAAGCGCACCTTATTTGGATAAGAGATTTTTAAAAGTGACGGTGGAAAAATTCAATGTGGATATTTTACATTGTCCAAACATGATCCCTATTTCATGATGTTTGTCTCCTGCTGGCCAAGTAAACAGGAATTTATGATTGGTTGGCAATTTCACTCAGCTTAATGCAAACGAAAACACTACGCACTTAATGAAATAAGATCAGGTTATTTTGACAACTTGCCGTCCTTACAGGTAGGTCATTTTACCACTGCCATATGTTCTGCCTACGCTCTCTTCAGTTCATGCAAATCGGACTCGTTTTTATGTGGACGAGACCCCGTTTTGAAACAGAGGCCCAAAGTAACCTGTGAATGGTCAATTGATTGTTACAATCTTAAGGCTGCCGCACACTGGCCGATTTTCTGTCGGCCGACAAAAAATCTTGACTTGTCGGCTAGTGTGCGGGGAATTCAGACAAGTCTGCGACAAAATCGGGGCTTGTCGGGCGATATCTGACAGTGCTAGATCTCAAAACGTCTTGTCGGGCCTTGTCGGCTAGTGTGCGGTAGACCAAGATAATTTGTCGGGGCTCGCGCATGCCTCAGCCAATGAGGAATTGTGATGAGAGTCACGTGAACAAGCGTCTTTTCAAACATGGCGGAGATCGACTCGGCCCCAAGACTAAACGCGGTTAGTCGCGACAAAAAATCGGCTAGTGTGCGGCAAGCTGATGTCCCGACAAAAAGTCTGCAGGTCTGCGACAAAACATTGGCTAGTGTGCGGCGGCCTTTAAAATGCAATTCAGTTGGGCGAAATACGAGCTAGGCAATGTATAATAAGATTTTAGGAGTAGTCTAGGTTTTCGAACCTAATAGTGTGTTTAAGAGCCCGTGTCAGGGTGCGTTCCTTTGGGATGATTTAGATCAGAATAAGTGATCCAAGATAACTCAGGTCATGGTTCACCAAAGGAACCGTTTAATGGACACGAAATCATCGGTTCTTTTGCACTCTGATCCGAGTGATCCTGATCCAGATCACCCCAAAGGGACGCACTCTTAGTTTCAACGCGAAACTCTGCTTTAGATTCGGGTGAATCTCTGTCATCAAGATTAAACGGGTCATATTGCTGGTAAATGAAGTCGGGATTTTTGAACTGATAAGCGTCATGAAGAAGAACAAACTCTCTATCCAAAACGACGTTGCTAACAAACAATTCATCATTGAGTATTAAAGTTTTCTTTTGCAGAGAGCAAATACTGTGACAAGTGACGACGGTTTATTTTTATTTCGGCTAGAAAACGCACATTTAACTCCAGTCAGACGAACTTTTTTCTGACTAAAACGCCAATTTCGTCCTTTGGCAGAGCCCGCGCATTTTCGGTCAGCGATTACTGGAGGTTCGAGGCCCAAGACAAAACACCACAAAATCCTGGTTACGGTTTGGTTGTGCGCATGCGTTAAATTGCAAAAAATAGTTTCTGCACATGAGTAAAGGCAGCAACCGCTGTGACTAATGCTGCAAAAGTATGGAGGCTTCTGGAAACAAGATTGAAAACCCACTGATAAGCAAAACCAGTGTTCTTACTTATTTTTCTTATATTTGTGCGCTGGGAAAACCAACCGTAAGCCAGATAATGCTAGTTGTCAAAATCTGGTGCTTCATCAAGCTGCTGAACATGTCATAAAGCTCTCTGGAATCTCTAATTTCATTGAATCTTATTAGCACAAAACTATTGTTTTAGGGCTAGGGTCCATTTACAGTATATCATTTACTACGTCAATTCTGTGAAACGTTCCCAAGAGCTACATAAAGAGTATTATTTCTTTTGTCCCTGCAATTCCCTCATTGCTCAAAGAAAAGGCACAAAAATAATGTTGCGTGTACAAGTCAAATTAACTTTGATTTATTGCCAGCTTCTGGATGATGGACCAGACAAATTGTGTCTGCTGTACATGTTTCCGCGACAAAAATATCGAAGGGAATTCACACAAGTTATAAATTCATTTATACAAGGCATTTATGGATAATAAATAATCTGCGATTTTCAACGTAACACTACAACAAAGCGGAACGTTTAGATCACCACGCAACAGCCCTGATTTCAGTGAAATCGTCTACGCACAATAAAGTAGCACAAACAATGGCTGGAAGTGATAATGAATGGCTTTCGGTCTGCGGTTTAAGCGCTTACTGCTTCTCTGCTCAGTGACTGAAGGATGACTGGTGAAGCATTGGTCGGAGGTGAAAACAAATGGCTTTCGGTCTGTGGCTTCAGGGTTTACTGCTGCTCTACTCAGTGACTGAAGGATGACAGGTGCAGATTCTGCATCGTGTTTCTAGCTGCAAGACAAAATGAACGTGACCGTATGCATGATTATTTCCTGCTGTCTGTAACATTAGAGAGCTTAAAACCATGACAGTAACGGCAAAAAGAACGGCAGCAAAAAAGCTTCAGTGAACAGAATGACTGTGCATGTGCGTTGTAAATCTTTGTAGATTTCTTTGTCTTTCTCCGTAAAGCAGCAACGTAAAACGACTGAGCCGGTCTGCGTATTTTGGAAAACGCAAAGAACGGTGGCGAAAGTTTTGTAGCTTCATTTGGAATTGACTGCTGGCATTACATATTCAGCTTCAGCAATTTCTGAGTCTAACTGGCGCACTGAAAAGATCTAGACAATACAGCATTTTGCAGTTGTCTGCTCGGTGCAGTGAGGCTGGAGTTGACCTTGTTTTGATACAGACCTCACTGCTTTTGTTGTGCAAATCAAGTAATGCTAACTAGATGATTTTACATGACAAAACCAGAGAGGTCTGTATCAAAGTAGGGTCAACTCCAGCCTCGTTACTATTCAAAGGTCAGGTCACAGAGCAGACAACTGTAAACTTGTTGGTCTATTGCGAAATTCGAAGGTCCTTATAAATTTAGTTTTAACAAAATGCTGTTCTCGGAGTTGACGTCGTCGTTGATTCAGCTCTCTATCAACTACAGTAGCTTGAGCTGGCCTTATTTGGAAAGAAGCAGCATTTTACCAACCGTTAAAGTACCTGGTGTCCGTGATGTCATCTGGCGAAACAAAGGGAACAGGGTGATTGTAAATTGACGACCAGTCCAGAGCAGAAAAAAACGGAAGGCTTTCTAGCTCTTTAAAACGAAAAGAAAAAAGGAGCAAACCTGTTACTGAATGGTGGAATTAAAGTGTAACTTACGTTTAGAATATGACAGACTAGACTGAAATTAATAGATTCCCTTTTACCATGCTTATGCTCAGTAATAGATCACAAATGTGGTAAGAACAAGAAAGTGGAACGCTTACCCGAGTCGTTAGGCGAGTGTGTCACTGAAGGTCGTACTGCATTGAATCCAATTTTCCCAGGCCAGTTTTCTGTTCAGATGAAAATTCAGCTCTTGAAAAACAAGATTGAAGTGTTCCTTTCCAATGGATCACACGTTTCAAAATGGCACTTTTTATTTCGTCATCTTTCATTCGCGATCTTTTATTTCCAGGCCCTCGGTCAGTGGGGACAATCAAAATAGCTGGCACACGAAAGAAAACCAAGCAGGGCGAGAGAGAGAAACAGAGAAAGTCTACCAGTTCTTAGCCTGCGAATACAGCCGCCTCTCATTCGCTCTCGCTACTACGTTTCGCACGTAGTAGCGAGAGCGAATGAGAGGCGGCTGTATTCGCAGGCTAACCAGTTCGCAGGCTAACCAGGTTTGAGACGCACAAGCATTTAACATACTTCTGCTTACCTCTCTTCATGATGCGACTGAAGACAAGTTCAGCTGTGTCATCATTAAACGGCGGCACTCCTGTTAGAAACTCGTACAAGCAAACCCTAAGGGACCACCAGTTCACCGGTGGAGCTGGAGCTGGAACTGAGAGGACGACGGTTTTCTGGTACATATTTATATTCACGAATCATACACACAGTCGCATTCATTTTATATACAAGCAGGAAAATCTGCCACTTTATAGCTTTGTCGTTTGGTGACAGTTTGAAAACCTATACACCACCAACAACTGAATATTTGTCGCTAGCTTATGACTGAACTACAAGTGGGAAAAAAAATTACTTTCCTGCTCAGAACCTATGGTTTGTATGAAGTCATGTTTTTTGGAAGCACTTTTGCGGGGCTACCAGGTATTTTAGTACCAGACATAGCTTGATATTTTGTTGTTTTCGTTTCATAAGAGCTGCTGTGGCCCGAGGGAGAGGAGGCTTTGTCAGAGCACGCTGTTGAAGCTGTGGAAAGTATACTCGTTCTTCAAGCGGAGCACAGACCAGGTGCAAAAGGTATTGCCTAGGGAGGGGGGATATAAGATGTACTTATTTCACGTCTAGACTTGGAGCCGAATTCTCACATTATATTCTCGTTCCTCCAAACATTATCCATATTGAAAGTCGTAGTGTTGTCGCGTTTTGATGGTTTCTATGTATTGGGGCACAGACGTCTAGATGTTGTCGTTAACATATCATTTGTATTGTTCAACTTGTAATCCGAGGGGAATGGTAGGGAATGTGCATTTTCCCTGTTCTAAAATAGCGTTGCCCAAGTGGAGTGGAAAGCAATCTGTATACTTGTGGAACGGAAAGCGATATGTAATATATCTCCCTCGTTCTAAAGCGTGTTTCCCATTTGGAACAGAAAGTAATGTAGCATTTCCCCGAGTGGAACGCAAAGCAATATTATTTTCCTTGTTCGAAAACGCGTTTTACCGGAGTAGTAAGTGTTAATTATAAGGAGGAGAAAAAAAAAATGATAATAATAATTAAGGACAACAAAAGTTTTGAATACTGTAAGTAGAGCATTGTAATTGGGGGATTGTAATTGTCATTGGTGCAAGCAAACAGTATTGCAAGTATTAAAAGAAATGTTTGTAATTAGCTGAAAGTGATTTAGTGTATTGTTATGAGTATAAGTAAGCAGTCTTGTAAGTAATGTTGTATTCGTATTGCGAAGTTGATCATTGTAAAATTTGTTAAAATAATAGTAAGAGAAATGAATTAGCCTGTGATGGCAATACGACGCAATATGTCTCACGACTAATTGGTCCAATTCAGTTGTGCATGTCGTAAGAGTTTTTTTTTATAAATAGTTTCGTTCATATATGT
>JAHPZR010030194.1:0-2500 GCA_019787425.1 Platygyra sinensis | reverse complement strand
CAAATATAAAAGTTTCGGGAAAAATTATCTAGTAGAATTTCCTGTAAGCCATACTGATCGCATTTTCTTAAAATATATTTAATTCTACTACATAAATTTTTTCCATACTGTCTGAAAAGTTAAAGAATTTAGGGAACTTTCCGACAAAGAAATAAAAATGATAGGTCACCAAATTAGTTTTTCAGATAATTTACAAAAACTGAAATTTAGTGGACGTTTTTGTGGACCTTGTGCGTTGCCATGGTAACTGATATGACGTCACAAGTACCCTCAAAGTATAGCCCAACAATAGAGTTGCAAGGAGACATATAGTTTGCCCACACCATTAAATATCCTTCTTTGTAATCTTCCATCGTTTCTCAAGCACTGCAGCAACAAAAACCCTTTCGAGCCTCCTTAATGAACCTGTCCTTAAACCAGTGACACCAGAATAGCATCATATCGCTAACCAATAAATGTCAACTTCTTCCAGCTTATAACCTAGGTGTCCTAAGTGTTATCTTTCGAAATTTACACTGAAATCCAACTGTAAACATGTACCTTCAGATGGCCAGGTGGATGGCGTAGTGTGCGCACAAAAACACAAATGTCTTACTTACTAGGAAGGTGACAGGAAAATATGTAACGGGCACCGTAAAAGTTTTCAAAAAAGATCAATAACTTTAAATTACGCGTGGTTACCCCTACATTTTATGTTGCGCAATGGAAGTGGCAAGCCTATTCAACATGTGATTAGTTTCTGGTTGTGAGCAAAAGGTATTTCGACTGTATTTTAGCTAACCCAGAGGAGGGCTGTCAGAGACGCTAGAAGCGCTTTTGCAACGCCTTTGTTATTGAAAACGTACCAAAAATGATTTCAATGTTACCATTTGCCATGTAGTTTAAAGATCTTTTAAAATGTGTTTGCCTTTCTGTATGTAAAAGCGAATTCTAAGGAAATATGAGAGGAAATATCCTTTTCTAACTTCTTTTTTTCAGAAAAATGTTGATATCAGCACTTTTGTTGAGATTCAAGGCTAATTATCTCGACACAATGCGTGGCTACCCCTATTTTTCTCTGTGGATTCAAATAGCCCTTGCAAAGATCTACACTGCACTTCTTCCGCGTAGTCCTAACCTGGCGCAAAAACCTTTGCATTTAGTAGGCATCGTCCTTAAAACATCCTTATATATTACTTTACTAGGAACAAAGAAATGGCATGATAATGTTATAAAATAAAGTTAAAAAGGCCTCTATTTGCAAGAAAGTCTTTTAACATGCATAGTAACAATCTTTAATGAGGATGCTTTACCATGCTCTGTGCAAACATGCGGCAGAGCAGCATCATGGCCTCTCTCACAAGTTTACTGCATGGGTTTTTTTCCGTGAGCGGGCAAGATGACCCTTTCTTGCCCGCTCGGGACTACCCGCCGTGCCCCGCAAGAAAAATTTTCCCAAAAGCCATATAAAAAATCCTTTATTAACCAAGTTAGTTCGGTCAAGATGGCTGGATATTGGCCCCATTCTTGTTTTAAGAGTTTATGGAACGTTTCGGTCCATAAACACGCAAAAAAAGAACTTGGCCAACATCCAGCCATCTTGACCGAACTAACTTGGTTAATAACCCATATATACAGTTGCTCTGTAGGGTTTTTCACTATTTTATTTAATAGTATCAATCACTTCAGTCTTCAGCTATGCAAAATTGAATAACCAGGCTGTCAAATTAGGTTGACTGATCAAGGTACTTATAACAGGGAAAATAATAGGGAAAAGAATTGAGATGAGATTACAATTCGAGATTAACTCTAGGGTATGGAGCTGGATACACCTATGGCCATCTGGCCTTGTAGCTCAGTTGGCAGAGTGACAGGGATTGAAATTTGGAAGCCTGACAATGCCAAGAAACTTTCCTTTCATTGCTTCAAGTGGACCTCCTTTCCTCTCTAGAAGGAAATACAGGGGCTTATTTTCCAGCACCAATTAGATGACTAATTATTATGCGTAAAAGTCAAATGTACCTTGATCAAGAGCTGCCTTCTTGAAATTGTCTTGATAATCATAACTTGAAGATGACGCTTTACGGTTCTTTCTTATGGAAGAGCCTTTTTTAATCGTCTGTGGAACTGTTAAAGAAGGAATAAAAAACAGGTCTCTGAATTACAATGACCACAATAACAGTATTGAAGTGTACGAATGCTACTATTGGAAACAAAAGTATACAAATCACGAAATTAGCTGTAGCCAGACTACATAATGACAAAAAATGTAATACCCTACAAATAAATAAGTGTTTACTTTGTGTGGAAATGCGAAACAATGTGAAGCATAATCCAAAATTCTTGCCTGCTAAGATCTCTGCATCTAAAATATAATTATTGCACCTAATGAAAACCTGATGGAAAGTCTGGCCTGGTGCGCATATCATTGTCACAGTCGGGAGGCTCACTTCCTAGCGGAGCTCCGGTGGCCCCAAGGGCCGCCAAGCGGAGCTCCGTAATTATAGTAACAGGACCACAT
>JAHPZR010030193.1:25000-36109 GCA_019787425.1 Platygyra sinensis | reverse complement strand
TCTTCTTCCTCAATGAATCCGGTCGCATGGCTAATTCAAAAGTGTCGTTTTGTTCGTCCCAGCTAAGTCCTAAGTATCTTACTTGAAAAATATGCGTACACCGTGCTGACATCCTCAAGTCAATTGACAGAACCGCTCATCCCTCTTATTCTCAAGAGAAGGCGATTGTGTTAAATCTGAAATTGCTAAAAGTGATAATCTTTCAGCTATTTTTGATAGAGGTACTAGGCTTGGTGAGGCTTTAGCTATTGTAATGCGCTTTATTGATAACCAGTGGCTTATACAACAGAGGCTTGTGAAGCTACAGGCTATGGCAAAGAGCATGAATGCAGAACGTTTAATCCAATGCCTGGCCGTTGAGTGAATGATTCGTTCCAATCAACCTTTGGCATCAATGAGTGATGATGCGGCAGTGAATGAAGCTGCTCTGCGTCAAGGTTTTCTTTCCAAACATGGTAATGTTACATGTTTTTCTCACACGATTGACAATGTTGGAAAGCACTTCGAATTTGGTGTACGGAACACATTTGCGAGATACTGGAACACCATGTTCTTCCTCAGTCCAGCGGCCTGCATAGCATGGAAAACAAGGACACGAACTGCAATGCGTCTAAGGTCAGAAACGAGGTGGTGGAGTAAGTGGGAAGTCCTGAATCTAGTGATGCAGTATTTTGGTCAGTGCTGTTGTTTGCAAATCCATGTACAGAGGAGAAACATTCAAGATAACAATTGGTTGAGAGCCATTTAATAGGTTATCTGTTGTTACGTTTGATACAATATTGTTTACATATCTTGTTGTTGTTTCACGGATAGGAAGAGAAGCTATGACTTGCTAACTGCCAGCGAACGGAAGTGACCGGTCCGTTGAGCAGACGTCTGTGGGGAGGAACGCGCGACAAACCAAAGAACGTCTACGTGGGAGGCCAGGCGTGTTGCGGTCGCTCGACTAAATCAACATGGAAAAACTTAGCTTGGTAGATCTCATCGAGGAGGAGAAAAAATTCGAAAAGGATACCAAAAAGGAAACCGACAAGCCTGATTACTATCTGGGAGATACAGAAGGATTGATTGATTTTTTCAAGCGGCGATTGTTAGGAATTGGCAGTCGTGTGCAAGTGAACAGATGAAATACTGGATCAACTGAATGACGTCGTGTCTCAAATGCAAGAACTGAAATTGGAACGTGATGTTTACACACTAAGAGAAGTAGGGCAATAGAAAAAGGATAAAAAGGCGAAATATTTCTCTTCGACGACAAGGGAGAGCGTTTGTTGAAGATATTGGAGAAGAGGGAAAAACAGAACCCCCCCCCCCCCGGGTGGGGGGTACTCCCATATATGGACTGTATAGGTACGTGCCGCGGAATAGGGTATGGTTACGTTTTTGAGGTTCTCGGTCCTTGAATAGGGTATCTTTTTTGACCTTTTTGTTACTGTGTTCCTGGTTTGGTCCTTAGATAGGGTAGCTAAATTGTATTATCTAATAGTGGAGTGTGAAAACGCCCGCCTAAATGAATGTTTGGGCCTTAACTTAGACCTTAAAGAAATAGGGTTAGGGTTAAAGAACCGTCGCAGCACACCCCTATCCAAAATTCGCGGGAGTACCTCCTCCGGGCAGAAAACTCAACAGACCCAAAGTGACAATTTGGGTTCAAATTTGAGAAGGAAAGGCAATATCAACAAGAAGTGCTTGAAAAACAACGCGGTTGGACGCAGAACTCGAAATCTCGCAAAAGAAATTGGAAATGGAGAAAAACGCTCGCGCTACAACAGCGAAATTATCGAAGCTTAGGATCACTCCTTTCAAAAGACCACCAACCGGCTGGATCAGATTCGAAAATATGTTTGTTACGCCAGTTCAGAGCAAACCTATAGGCGCAGAATAAAAATTTCGTTATCTGGTGGAGATCGTAACCCCTAAACCTAAAACCCGGTGAAATCGGTTACAAAACAGTGTGGGAAAGACTGAAAACAGAGACAAGCCAAAACAAGCTAGTGGTAAGCGCTCACGTGCAAGAAGTTGTAAACATGGTAAATCTTTCGAGTGTTAAAGGAACCCATTTCCTTAGAATTCAAGAATTTTACGAAAATCTCAGCAAGAACTACAACGCATTGGTTACGATGGGTGAAGCTGACATGCTGCGAGGGTTTGTGATCTTCACATTAAACTGATTACCGCACGGACTGACGAAAATTGGCAGAATTGGCGGATGGATGATCTCATGAAACACCTACAAGGATGGCTGAAGAAGAACAGGGTGGAAGAACAGCCTGGTATACTATTCGAGAAAACCAGAAGAAGGAAAGGCATTGGTACACTGCAAAAGGAGATGAAAAATCACCACCTGATCAAACTAAAGCCACACCCATCTGCCTATACTGCAAACAAGGTCACTGGAGAGACCAATTTGAAACGTACAAGACACTGGATATCAGAAAGAAGTTTCTTGTGGAAAATCGATTGTCCTACAGTTGTGTAAGGGTGGGGCACATTGGTCATCATTGTCGAAGCTGTGGCTGTTTTAAACGCAAAGGGTGGCATCACACGAGCTTTTGTGACCGAAATGACTACCCTGTACTCACTGTATATACGCCGTCAGCCGAGGAGACACTCCCAACCATAATTCCCTCTAAGGTTAATGGAACAGCTCTGTGCGGTTACCTTGACACAGGATCGGGAAGGAACTTCATTTCACTAAGGCTAAAGCTAACCCAGTACGTCTTGAGTGCAACACAAAAACAATCTGTGTCTATTTTTCACCTTAACGTAGATTCAGTGGATGGACAGGCGAGAGAGCGGATCGAAGTCAGTGGAGCAAAAATGGCAGACTTCACGACTATGCGGAGACCAGACCTAAGCGCTCTAAAAATGGAAATACAATCACGCGAATGACAAACGTTTCCATAAGAACCCTGGATTTGACTACACAATCCATATGATCCTAGGAGACAGTACCTACTGTCGAATCAAAACAGAAGATGTTTTCAATGGGAAGCCTGGGGAGGCCATAGTTGAAAGGACGACCTTTGGCTGGATCATTCATGGCGGTGATCGCGTCACAGATAGATGCCTGTTTACCAAAGAAACAAGTGATTATGAGCGGCTGTCTAGTTTAGATGCCTTAGGAGTAGAAGACCGGGAACATGGAGTTTGTAGAAAACATTTCAAGAAAGCAGAGGGAGGATACGAAGTCAACGTTCCCTGGATTCCAGGACAGAAATTGGAAGACACTGGGGACTACATACATACAGCGACTACAGAGAGTTAAGAAGAAGTTGGAGCAGAACATGAAGTAGAAAGAAGAGTATGAGAGGATTGTAGCGACTAAGAACGAAAGTGGTATCATTGAAAAGGTGCCTGATAATCTGCCAGGAAACTGTGTGTTTTATATGCCACGCAAGCCAGTGATCAGGGAAGATGCAGCCACTACAAAAGTCAGAATGGTGTTCGAAGCAAGCACGAAACCTCAGTACTTGGCGAACAGTATCAATGACTGCTTATAGAGGGGACCACGCTTACAGCCACTCGTGGGATATACTGATAAGAGCGAGGATCTCAACAGATATTCTACTCGGGGACAAAAAAAAGGCGTTTCTACAAGTCGAAATAAAGCAAGAAGACAGAGATACATTCCGCTTTCTATTCAAGGTGAATGGAAAATAAGAACACTTCCGGTGCACACGAATACCCTTTGGAGCAGAGGCAAGACCATTCATATATGGAGCCACCTTAAAGCATCACTGCGACCAGAAGAGGTCGGAGAAACAGATCAAACGTTGCGAGACAACACCTATGTGGATAACTTAATGAACACCGGTGAAAGATTACAAGAAATGGTTAGGTTCAAATCAAGAGCTACCCAGATATTGCAGTAGGCAAGTTTCCAATTCAGAAATAGGAATCCAATCTTCGAGAGCTCGAGGGCGGTGGGATGACCAATCCAAGCAAGATACTTAGACTTAGCTGGGACGAACAAAACGACACTTTTGAATTAGCCATGCGACGATTCATTGAGGAAGAACCAGTTACCAAGAAATCTATTCTCATTCCCCTGGGCAGCATGTATGACGCCCTTGGCATGTTATCGTCGATTACTGTGGAGGGAAAGCAGATCGGAAAGAAAAGATGGACCACTGAGATATCGGATCCCCTAAAAAAGTGGTGGACCTTACTAAGAACCATAGTGGGAAATATGACGAAAGCATACGCGGTGCTCCTACATGTATTCGCCGATGCAAGCAACCTGGCCTGCTGCGCTGCCGCCATTGTAACCGTTGAGCACAGTTCAGCTGTGGTCAAGGACCTCCTGACATCGAAATCGAGGATCTTATAAAGGAGACACTTCAATAGCAAGATTAGAGTTAATCAGTAGTCAAATGGCGGCAAATCTAGCTAAGCCTAGCAAGGAATATCAATAACGCTCCGTGCGGATGGCCAGTGCAAAGTATCACAGTGGGTGGATGGACAGCATGGTGGCCTTATATTGGATTTTAAATCCCGGGAAGTTCCTGGAGGGTGTATGTCGCAAATAGAGTACAGAAAATAGCCAAGATAACGGAAGAAGTCAAAATTCAGTGAAGATATTGCCCCATCGAACGTAACCTCGCTGATCTGGGAAGTAGAGGTGCACCTCTGAGCAAGATGGAGGAGAATGGATGGTACGAAGGACCACAGTGGTTACAAGCAAGGAAGGACTGGCCACCCCAGCCAAACATCAAATCCACTCCAAGGTCTCAAGAAGAAGAGAGTCCACTGAAAGATATTGTGGCTCACACGAGGGAGGAAACGTCAACCAAAACCAAGGAACAAGCCAAAGGCAGAACTGAAGGCCAAGAGACAGACGAGTGGGAAGAACTGCTCTCATGAAACACGTATTGGAGAGTACTCCGGATTACTGCTTGGGTCCTGAGATTCGAGACTAACAGTCGTACCAAGTTAAAGAGGATGAAGAAGAAGTCGAGCCCACTTTACATCAAAGAACTTGCGAAAGCTAAACAACATTGGGTGGAAAAAGCACCGCAAAAACGAATGCCTGATGACATGGAAAGACCTGGATGGAAACTAGTCAAGGACAAGGAGACCAACCTCCTAAAATGCACTGGAAGGATTCAGGGATACAACCCAGTCTACCTGGGCCGTTAAGAAATAATGACAAAACGCGCGTAAAATTATTTCCTTATTTCACTCTGCACCATTTGATTACCTAAACATATTTACCATAGCATTTAGCTTCATTTCGATATAGAAATTAATTGATATGCGACACTGGCACCTTCTATGTGAGATTTTCGTGGTTGCTTGTTCATCTTCTTAAAGTGCTTGGGTTACGGCACAGCCCTATAAGAACGTGGAGACACAGAAATTAACTTTGCTGAAGAAAGGAGATTGAATATATTTATTATAAAAGGCGAGACGAAATGGACTGAAACTCTTCAAATGAAAACAAAATGGTGGCGTACATCAGTGTCGTAGATTATTAAATGAAGTTCTTGCCCAATAGAGCGGTGAATGACATTCAGCTTTACCACTCACTGAAGTTTCAGGAAGTGCCCGTTATCCAGAAGAAATTCGTCTCGGAGACCGCCATTTTCAAACTGTCTTGGCAGCCAGGCCATCTTTACGTGAAGTCACTCCGTCGGACTCGAAATCGGGGGAAAGGAGAGAAACCTGCAACTGACTTTGCATCCTTCACAAGGTCAGCAAAATGTACTTTTTCCAAACGCTGATCTTCACTATCTTCAATGCCATCATTTCGAAGTTTGAAGAATGATTGGATCGAAATAATATGGCTCACGAGCAGCCACAACCGAGAGTGGTAGTTAAAAGGCTCGTTGGAAGCCATTTGGAAAAAGTCTCTTGTACGAAATGACGTTATGAAAACGTGGCCTGGCTGCTCAGTTCTGTTAAAATGTAGAATTTTAAGCTTCTTTTGAGACTATAAGTAGCTAAACTTAGGGTTTTTGGAGTGATCTTCTCCTTTAATTTAAGGCCTAAATAGCACTCCGGTTAGCCGAAGTTGGTTAGCCTGAATATCACTCAGGCTAGCTTGAATATCCCTCATGCTAGCCTGAATAGCTCTCAGGTTACTCTGTTAACGGTTTACTGGCTCTCGATGACGGGAATTGGGGTACGATATTAGTTAAAAATTGTGTCGTATGCAAATGCAAAACGCCGTAAAATACGCCGCTAAAAATTACCTCCAAAGTGCCTAATACTACAATAGCAGATATTAGTGACGTCACCAATTGTTATTAATATGCCAACCAGAAAGCTATTGGCTGGTGAAACAAAGAGTCCTTTTGTTTAGCGTTTTCAACATTTAAATAACAAAAACAATGTTTGTAAACAAATATCTTCGCTATACAATGCTTTCCTTTTGTAAGCTCATTTAAATTCTTCACTAAAACTTTAAGTGATAATTGTTTACAGTAAAAAATATTTATTACCACAATAGTATTATACTAGTTCGAGTTAATTCGCACACAATTTTATTCATATTTGGCTTGATAATTGAAACCTCTGCGCCCGCTTGACGTTTTACTGTACCGTAGTTTACCGCATTTTTTAGCCTAAAAAAATACTTATTTTGCTCTCTTCTAACTAAAATCGACATGGCACGATAAATTCTTTTCATCTTGTCTAAAAAAAAACTGTAGGAGAAAGCTGCCTTTGATGAGCCACTTCCGCTGAACGGGCACTATCGTCTGATAGTCACCCTAGGGCATTCTATTGACAGATAGTGCCCGCACGAGATCGTACCACGTGTCAGTTTTGACCAATGCCGTGACGACAAAGGAAAATTTAGTGGTGAACTATAATAAGCACTTATTGACTGGCCACAAGGGAAACAGTGAGTTTTGTTTCCCCGAGACCCTCAATGTTCCCCGAGGCGAAGCCGAGGGGAACATTGAGGTTGAGGGAAAACAAAACTCACTGTTTCCCGAGGGGCCAGTCATTAAGTGTTTTGTTATACCTCCTGACTCAAAAATAGAAATACTATAACACTAAAAGCTGTTTTCCGTGAATGCTGTGCATTAGACTTAAAATATGTCATTAACATTAAATTTAAATACCACCAGAGACTCTGTGTTCCTAATATAACATGGTAGACTGTTCCATAATGTGGCGCCATTGTAGCTAAAGCTTTTTCGGTAGTAATAAGTGCGCGGTAATGGAACATTGAGCTTATTTTCAGTCCCTGTGGTCATAAGCAGAGTCACGCCACGTAAACTTTGAATCATCGTTACAAGGCCTTGAAAAAGGCCGTCGTGATTTTAATTTAACCGACCTCACCTATAGTGGCCAACGATATTCTAGTTAACATCAATTTCTTAAGTTCTAACTTCAAGCATGCTTCAAGTCTTTAATTATTTACTCTAAAAGTCTTTTTCAACTGTCTGTCGATAGTGCACCCAGGTTAAAACGTCCTTAATTTTTGGACTTCTTGTAGTGTGTGATTGTGACTAAACATAAAGAGAACTTTCTTTTTGCAATAACACATCATTCACTTTTGGTCGGAAATGCCCCGCATCTAAAATGCCCCACATCTAAAAACTGACTCACAATATCCCTTCCCCTCCTAAACGTCCAGTGGACGTCAATTAAAAAAGCGGGGATTCGAACAAGCAAATATGTCTATACGAATTCTTACTGATTTGTCTTACATTGACATTTAGCGCTACTCTAGCTCAAATTTTGTCATAAGAATCACATAAGTACAGTTGATGAGTTCATTATCTTTCACATCTTTCAGCGTCTCGCTCTCGAGTTCTTTAATCCCTTCTTCAATTTGTTCGTCGCTTAACTGGTGAAAGATGCTTATGTAACGACACCGAAACATCTCATACAACTTGGATTTTGCCACACACCATGGATAACAGATCTCTTTCTGAGTGAATTTTCCCTGAAACATAATCTCACGAAGGAACTTCTTTCTCTCGCTAGCTTTTTGAGAGTGGGTACTCCATTTATCTACGGCCATTTTGAACTTGGGATGACCATCACTTATCGTGTCAAATTGAACAAAGATACCACCGGGTCGAAGAGAACGAAATATTCCTTTGTACACGGCATCAGGATCGACAAAGTGATGTGTGCAGAAGACTGCTATAACCATGTCAAAGCACTGGCTGATTTGCGGATCAGAAAAAAATTCTTCCGCTGTTTTCTGAACGGGGTAAATCCCTTTCCTTTTCTTGGCTAGTTCTTGCATTTCTGGACTTGGATCCACGCAACAAATCGGGTCTTTTAGGCCGAACGATTCAAAGATAGTCTCAGCAATCAAGCCTGTTCCACTACCAATGTCAGCAACAATGTGATGCGGCTTCAGGTCCAAAGATTTCATCAGGAGCGGAATGAGTTCTTCGTAGGTTTCTTGGTAGAGGTACTCGTAGTTGTTAGCTAATGAGTTATAGTGTTCTGGGGAAATAAGAAAAGAATTTAAGAAAACTTGCCAATATATTAAATCCTTGACTTTTACTCCTAAGTAAGACAACGAGAATCCCCTATCTTGCCATTTTGGAGTTTTTCCCACCGGCGGGCCAACTGCTGCTCCCATGAGAGTTACTATGCAAATTACATATGGTCACATTGGAACAAAGGAGAATACAGAATATGTTAGTTACCGTGTATAAATGCTTGCAGGGTGCAGCACCGCCGTATTTACGAACTTATCTACAGGAGCGTGATGCTGGTTTCTATGAGCTGAGAGGTTATGCCAAACTAAAACCACCTGCTCTTAGAACAACAAGATTTGGTCTTCACTCTTTTCGTCATCTGGCCCCTAATGCATGGAACAAATTACCGGACACTACTAGGAAGGCTGACACCCTATCTATGTTTAAACACAAACTTAAACAGTTTAAGACTTAATGGACGATCATTGAGCCTTATTTTATTTTTTATTTATTTATTCCTAAGTGGAGTTTAAAAGAGAAATAAAAATATAAACTGAGAAATTTCGGAGAGGAAACAGTCAGCACAACACAACACAATACAACTCCATTGTGTTATACGCTTAGCTATTCAGGTGTGAATGCCGTTTCCTCTATCCAAGACTGTCCAGCTTCAAAGTGGTAAAACTCCCTGCGCGCTCACAATAAGCCATTTTACAGTTGCGTGCTTAGTCACCTGGCCATGAACGTAAGCGAGGCTGGAGGTGGCCTTGCTTTGATGCGGACCTCTCTGCTTTTCTTATGTAAATGCAAGCTAGTTAGCATAAGAACTACTTGATTTACACAACAATAGCAGTACGGTCTGTTCCAAAACTAGGTCAAGACAGAGATTCCCTTCTCTTTCTACTCGGTGAGTGTCGAGAGCGAACTTGTGCTCACAATCGCTCGATTTTCTATCGCGCATGCGGGAACTACGCCAGTAGTTTTAGTGGAGCACCCTAATGTAGGGGAAAAAAGAAAACCCATGAATTGCTTTTCTCATGGTTATCATGGCTGGACGTATTTCTCGTGGGCACGTGCGCACGACGACGACGGCGACGATCGAAGTGATACAACATCAGGGGCGGATCCAGGAATTTCTGAAAGGGGGGGTTGTACACTATCAATGAATGTCACCTGTTCATGTCGCTTGTTATACCTGAACCTGATACGACCTTTGCGAAATGTACATTATCTTTTCATAACTTGACAAGCAGTCGAATGGTAAAAGTGAAATAACTTCGTAAAAACAATTTTATTCTATTATTATTTTACGAAGAATCAGGCAAAATAACAAAAAAAAAATTCTCAAAGGGAGGGGGGGGGGGGGTTGCAACCCCCAAAATCCCTCCCCTGGATCCGCCTCTGAACATGGCCGACGCATGCAGCCTTGGTTTACAGCGTACATCTTTGATGTTGGACATCCATCTTATGGTCAAAAGGCACCCGTCAAAACAAGGTACCTGCTGACCATAATCAGATGACTATATCAAGAGCTCAAGTTTAGAGCTCATCGAAGTCACGTGTTTTTAAAGCTGACCGCTCTCTTAGCACTTCATTTTATAATATAGCTATAAGCTAGCGCGCGCTCTGATTGGCTAATTTTTCATGAAAAAGAAACGGATGGTTCATAGTAGATAAAAATGTTGTTTTTTTTGTCACTGGCTTGTATATTTTAGTAAGACGTTTCGGCCTTCATCAGTTGAAAAAAAACAGTCTTTTTCCTCGCCCCAAGCAGCCGGATCAAACCGACCGACCGTCATCTGGAATAGTGTACAGAATCAATAGCCCTTTTCACGGTTAGCTTTCCTCATTTGCATTACAATAAAATCTAGCATGTATGCGAGGCAATTTCGGGCTATTTCGCACTTTTAGCCCGAAATTGCCTCGCATTCACGTTGATTACATTGTAATGCAAATGAGAAAAATTAACCGTGAAAAGGGCTATTGCAGTCAATGCGATTTTGTATACTATGGCCAGACCGAAAGAGCACTGAAGACGCGGGTTTCTGAGCACAAAAAGGCTATTCTGATGTTTGATCATAACTCCAAACTTGCGTGCCATGTTCACGAGCATCATCATCATATGGATTTTGAAAACGTTGAAGTCGTCGGACATGAAGCACATTACCATCAGCGGCTTTTTCTGGAGGCTTGGACGTCTGTAAAAGACCCGAACGCTGGGAATGATCACATGGTCATCCAAGAAGTCTACAAGTGCCTTGCACGCACTTAAATTCTCTCAAGTCACACGCGCATAAAGCACGCGCAACGTTTCAATTGAAAAGCTTTTAAATCACGCATAACATCAGCGGTTTTTTCAACTGATGAAGGCTTAAGAGTTAGCCGAAACGTCTTACTAAAATATACAAGTCAGTGACAAAAAAACAACACGCTTATGTACTATGTCATCTTCTATCTACAATTACTCCATATTTAAACGGATGGTTCATAGAGATGGTTCAGGCTGACGTCATTGTCGGTGAGATTTCTTTTCTCCAACTTTTTTTCGAGTGAAACTTAACTTTAGCTGTTACTAATGGTTACTATTATCCAACATTTGAGTAAGGGTTTCTCGATGACTTTGAGGATTTAGAAAACGTGCATGAAATGGTTGCAGAAACATCGGAAGGGTCGAAAGATCAACAAAGCGAAAGAGCTACCGGTGAAAACAACA
>JAHPZR010030193.1:7500-20000 GCA_019787425.1 Platygyra sinensis | reverse complement strand
AAGAGTACTATTCTCAAATTTGATCGGTTACCTCTTTTAGCTAACATTTTTAATTTGTAATTCATAGAAACTGTAGAATGTCAAACTTCCTCGAGTTATTGAGCATCAAAATCACGATTTTCCCCATACATTCACTGTAAAGTTTGCAGCCTTTGCCCCACTATCAAGATGACGTCCGCGACCGTGAAACCTTCTATGCTTCTAGGGACCATAAACTTACTGCCCGGCGTAAGATATAAGCTTTTTTATTGGCCTTTCGACGAATTTTGTTTCTTTTAATTGCCAAGTAGTAGAATGAGTCCATATCTTTGCTAACCCTGTTTTCAAAAATTCAGGCATATATATTTTTCGACAATCGCGTACGTAGCTTTATGTCACGCAACGCCATAGGCTAAAATTCAAAATGCGCCGAGCTACTGCGCTGAAAATTTGTAAGCATATATGAATTTACCCCTTCTTATGCCTGATGAAGATGACTACTTTGGTGGCACTGTAGTTTTAGATTTTTGAAAATGATGATGTCACGTGCAAGCCAAGAATAGGGGCTGGGAATTAAGAAATAACGACAAAACTCGCGTAAAATTATTCCCTTATTTCACTCTTTACATTTGATTAACTATACATATCGGTTACCATAGCATTTAGCTTCAGTTCTATATTCTATACAGAAATTTATTCATATGTGACATTGACACCTTCTATGTGAGATTTTCCTGGTTGCTTGCTCATCATTGAGTGCTTGGATTACGGCACAGCCCTGTAAGAATGTGGAGACACAGAAATTAAGTTTGCAGAAGAAAGGAGATTGAATGCATGTATTATTAAAGAGTAGACGAAATGGAAAATTATTCAAATGTAAACAAATGGTGGCGTACATCAGTATCGAAGATTATTAAATGAATGTTCGTTTTGTTCTTTAATACCCAATAGAGCGGTGTTTGACCTTCGAAGAATAAAGGAGAGGGTGACACTCTAAAAAGCTTACTTTTTAGTCTTCGCCAAAAGCAAGTAAAGTTAATGAAGTTCAAATGTAATTTCACTGAAGTCTCAGCCTCTGAAGAGCCCTTTATCCAGAAGAAATTCGTCTCGGAGACCGTCAGTTTCCTGTCTTGGCATGAAGGCCGTCTTTAAGTGAAGTCATTCCGTCCGACTCGAAATCGGGTGGAAGGAGAGAAACACGCAACTGACTTTCCATCCTTTACAAGGTCAGCTAAATGGGTTTTTTTCAAACGCTTATCCTCACTATCTTCAATGCCATCATTTCGAAGTTTGGAGCATGTTTGGCTCTAAATAATATGGCTTAAGAGCAGCCATAACCCAGAGTGGTAGTTAAAAGGCTTGTCGGAAGCCATTAGGGAAAAAAATTTTGGACGGAAAGACGTCACGAAAACGCGGCCTGGCTGCTCAGTTCTGTTCAAATGTAGTATTTTAAGGTGGCTGAAAACAGTTTTCAGTACCATTCCAATACTTAGACTGAGTTTGATGGGTCATTATAACCCCTCTTTATCGGTTAATGCCACAATCATGGTATCAACAAACTGCCCAATCATCCGTGAACAAGTTGCTGTTAATTTTGTGGCACAATAGGTCACCATAGCAACAATATGACCTGCTAAAAACACCCTTAATTTTAGCTTTAAGCGCTGATAACTCAAAAATGAGCTCGGTGACCCCCATTTTTTATTATCGAATTGTAATCAGCAACAACATAAAAGTGTTCCAAAGGCGAAGTTTCAAGGAATTTGGAGTTATGGCACATGTCGAAAAATATCTCTGAATTTTATTCGTAAATTAGGAATTCGACCTTCCAACTGAGAGGGTTTTTTTTAAAAAAATTGTGTGTTTATTCTCAAGTGGCGTTCAAGTCAAGTTCTAACCTCTTTTGGATAGCTGAATACTTTGTCTTTCAAAAAAAAGTATCGATAAGTTTTGGTTCTCCTTTACACGCGAACGCAAATTAAGTTTAGATTACTAATTTTAAGCCTTTGTGATCGGCCATTTTGGTGACTGTCGAGGCGAAAATAGCCTGCGAACGCAGACGTATTTCCGGCTGTCGGTTGTCTCCGCCGAAAATAACGTCTGCGAACTCGAGCCACGAGAACGATTTCCGTGACGTCATATCTGAAGAGGTAACACACAGAGATCGTGCGTGGAGCTCTCGCAAACGCGTGTTAAAAAATTGAAGAGGATGAGTTCAGGGAAGTTTTCAGGTTTGATAGCCTCAATAAGCATCAAGAGGAAGCCTTGCGATTTGTTTTTGAATCGACGAGCGATGTTTTTGTTAATCTTCAGCTGGAGTTGGAAAGTCTGTTGTATTTCAGGCTTTGCGGCCTATTGTGTATGCTTGTGTGGATTCAACTCGTGAGAAGAACATTGTAATCGTTGTTTCGCCGCTGATTAACCTGATGAAGGACTAAGTCAGTCGCTTGAATTCACGTAGAATAAGCGCAATATCGCATCAGTGATGTCAGGTCCGTGTTAGAGATCAGGCAGTTGAAAATGGTAGAGTAGACAGGCTTAACACGACTCTCACGCACTGTTTCGTAATGTGAGAAGAAAACAACCTAAAACATTTGTCAAACTGAACAAGATCATTATACAGCATCCTAGAATTTAATTCCAACACGGAACCTGACGGTTACAAAACACTAACGCCTATTGTATGCTAGTAATGCAACAAAATAATGGAGGTGCACTCTTCTAAGAAACTACAATAGCCTTGAAAGGACTCGGATATGAGACTAGCCTGAATTTCAGCCGTCTCCTCCTCTCGCTAAGTCTCGGGAGAGAGACGTCTGAAAGCACTGGGCGATAATGCTGTCCGGTGACTCACGAGTGAAATTTGGTAATTTATGAAATTTCACACGCGACTTTCAATTCAGCGCAAAACAAGTCTAGACAAAACCGTTAAGTTTTGGTGACGTCAATCATCTCCGCCTCCAAATCGACCGTATGCAAAATTTAAAGAAAAATTAAAAGACTTAAACTTTGCAGCGGTCCACTCGTAAAAATTATCAGTTTACTCTCTCAGTATGCTCGGTTAGCTCACTAATACACTGGAATTAAATATTCCTTGAAACTTGTAACTGAAGACTAGCGGATTAGGTTTCTCAACGGCCATTCGCATGCATGAATGACCCCGAGAGAGAGCAAATCTACAACGCGGCGAACTAAATTATTTCTGTACGTATTCGTGGGGCTACCGACTGAACAAAACTTCTAATGAAACTTATAATTTTGTGGTAATAGGGTATCAGTTTTATAGGTTTCAGTATTTGTTCAGCCCGTAGCCCCAAGAAAATACGTGCAGAATAATTTGTTTGCTTGCGTGCAGATTTGCTTGCTCCCGGGGTCATTCATGCATGAGAATGGCCGTTGAAAAACCTAACAAACGTCTTCATTTATGGGTTTCAAGGAGTGTTTAATGCCAATGTATTTAGTGTGCTAGCCGTACATATCGAAAGTAAAATGACAATTTTTACGAGTGAACTGATGCAAGTTTTCAGACTTTTTTCAGGTAAATTTTGCATACGACTATACTTTCGTTTGGAAAATGGCTGTGCTGCTTTGAAAACGGTTCAATCGTTACTGACGAGTGGAGCCATATGATGACTATGATATATTAAGGACTTCCCATATCCAGTAGGCAAGTTTACGAATACATCGCTTCCTCTAAGTAATTCTGCAGCTGCCTTTTCCTGTTGCGGATTGAGGTTTTGAACCCGAAATGTCGAGCATACACCAGAAACGGCTTTAACTCTTATGGCGTTAGCTCGCGATTTTCTTCTGCCATCTTCAGTGAACGCACGAAGTTTGGCAATAAAATTATTCAAATTATTCGCGTCGGGCAAATAAATTAACACGGCAACCAATCAGAACCACTACCAGGTTTTCGGGTAGTGACGTCACCGGACAGCATTATCGCCCAGTGCCTTCAGACGTCTCTCTCCCGAGACTTAGCGAGAGGAGGAGACGGCTGAAATTCAGGCTAATATGAGACCTGCATAACCGTCCGTGATAAACATCACGAAAGATTATCCTGTAAGTTCACCACAGACTAATAAACAAAAGATCACGGTAATAGAGACTCGAAGGCCACTGATCCGACCGATTCAATAGTTGCAACATAAATAAGCCAATTAGTCCATGAGCCAGAACCCAAAATTTGGGTTACCGGTACCATCTGAGGGGAATAATTCTCATAATCATTTTTGGTAAGGTACATGTCCACAGAGTTGAAAAATGTGTGATAGCACTGCTCCAGTGGTAGCTTCTTAATAATTAAGCCCTCTTTAACTTGTTGGTCTATGATAGGCACTTAATTAACATAAATACCAATTCTGATGTTACTGGGAAATACTACTGATTTCGGTTGAATCAATTTCGTCTCAGCAATGAACTACTTAGACTATTTAAGTAAAAGGTATGAGAAGAGAACAAATTGTTGCCATTTTTATGCACTCTTGGGGACTGGGTTTAGAAAACCCTGCCCCAGTTCCCTATAGGTCTGATTTCAAGATGGCGGATGGTTAAACTTCAGGTAAGTCGTTTGTGTTTTCTGGAGCCTTTAAATAGTAGATTTTACATCAAACGCTTTCAACCTGAATTGTTGATTGCCTTAGGAACTTCTGGATTGAAGTTTGGAAATATATTGTCGAAAATGTAGTAGACATTTATGGAATAGCAGCGATCTTCTCAAGTAAAGGTTGGTGAGAATGAGACTCTGCTTTCCAAGTACTTTTTTAACTCAGTAACTTCAGTAAACACTCGGCAAAAGTAGTTGAATGTTGGTTCTTGAAACTTTGTGCCACCGGCTGTAGTCTACTCTCTTAATAGTAAGCTTATACGTAAAAAGAGATCGATTGCCATGACTTGGGTCTTTGTAAATTACTTATTTTGTCTAAAATACTACCTGGATTCCTTATATACAAACTGGATATCTTTGTTAAGATAGACGGCAGGTTTTTCCAGAATTATCCCTTCCCAGTTTTAGAATACTAAAATTGTTTTTTGGTTTTAATTGTGGAAGAACAGAGTTCTTTTGCTAAGCCAGCTTTTGAGTGTACATAGAATACAAAATTATAATTTAGTTTGAATCAAAGGCAAAGTTAAATTATATTTTTGCTGTGAAAGGCACTGTTGTTGATGACAGTGATGAGTAACATATAGTACACAAGTCAATTAGAAAAAAATTCCTTTCTATAGAATGGAGAGCAAGGGCAAGGAATCTTCGAATGACCAGTGTATCATCCACTATAGGACAGTATCTAATGAAGGTGATGACCATTTAGTCAGTCCTCAAAGCTATGACTCCTGGCTAACTTTACTTGAAGCAGCCAAAGTGAGAAACCATTTCCCTATTCTTGAAATTGCCAAACTGCTTGAAGGCAATGAAGTTCCAAACATATTTTACCACCGAAGATGTAGAAGTCTGTTTACCATGAAAAGAGATCTGAAGACTTTAAAACGTAAAGCAGATGAAAGCTTTACAGACGAGCTTTGCAGTACTGACTTTACATCTATAAAGCCACGCAGGAGATCATCATCAGAAGCAAGGGTTTACGATCCAACCTGTATATTTTGTAGCAAGGACAAATTCCAAAAGGGATCCAAGTCGCGAGAAAAGCTTACACAAGTTGTCCAATTAAGGGCAGACCAGACACTACGCAAGTGTGCAATACAAAAGGGAGATGAAACATTCTAGCGGTAACAAGCAGGGATATAGTTGCCGCAGAGGCCCACTATCACGTTTCATGTTATAAGAATTATACAAGAGATGGCACAAAAATACCTGTGTACAAAGACGAGAGTAACAGGGAATGAGAAAGATGGGAGCGAATTGTATCAAGCAATAGAAAAAGAAGCTTACAGAAACCTTTTGGAGTACATCAGAACTGACGTTATTCCCAGCAAGAAAGTCATACCAATGACCTCTTTGACCTCAAAACTGGAATCGTTCATGTTATCTGGTGGAGTTGAACGCATGACTGAATCTACAAGGAAGCACATTCGCAGGAGACTGGAATCCGAGCTGGAGAGTTCCATAGATATATTTTCAGATGACAAGGGGAAGTTGCTGGTGGTTCCTGAAAGTGTCTCCCTAAAAGATGTTGTCTTGGAAAATCAAACTCTACAGAGGGAGCTCAGGGTATGGAAAACTAAGTCGACCGATGTCAATATCATCATAGATCAGACGTCCTCGCTGATTCGATCAGCCATTCAACAAGATATGGCACCCACTCCTTGGCCGTACCATCCATCTGATGTGAAAAATGCCGGTCACATCTCCATACCAAATCACCTTGAGCGGTTTCTTGCTGGTATTATCACTGGAGATCCTGACAACAAAAATCAAACACAAAGGGTCACCACTCAGGTCCAGTCGTTTAACCAGGATATGATATATGCCGTGACACGTGGACAACATAAGCCACCGAAACACCTACTGCTTCCCTACCTGGTGAAAACGCTCACTGGAAACGTTGAGATCATCCAGACATTGAACAAGCTTGGGCACGGAGTGTCTTACTCACAGCTGGAGGAGAACGATACTGCTCTCTGTCTGCAAAAGCTAGCTGCAAGTCTCAACGAAAGAGTTGTACTTCCAGCCTCCATTAGGCCTCATGTATTCACCAATCTTGCATGGGACAATATAGATAGACTGGAAGAGACTCTGACTGGAAAGGGTACTCCACATCGAGTAAATGGCATAGCAGTGCAGGCCAAAGTCTACGGACCACACCTCCCCAACAGTGAACTTCCACGCATTGAGAAACTGAAGCAGCGGTCACTCAACATTGAGCACCAGGAGTTGCCAGTCTATTTAACCGGTACACGTGTAGGTCCACAACCACTCCCAACCAGAGAAAACCAGCTTCAGGAAGCCAAGAAAGCTGCTCAACCAGCGTGCATTAAAAACCTGATGTGGATCCTTGCAAGGCAAGCAATTTCAGAGTGTCAAACAATCCCAAGCTGGACAGGGTTTAACATCAGATGGATGGTACGGCCAAGGAGTGGGTGCCATATCTTGTTGAATGGCTGATCGAATCAGCGAGGACGTCTGATCTATGATGATATTGACATCGGTCGACTTAGTTTTCCATACCCTGAGCTCCCTCTGTAGAGTTTGATTTTCCAAGACAACATCTTTTAGGGAGACACTTTCAGGAACCACCAGCAACTTCCCCTTGTCATCTGAAAATATATCTATGGAACTCTCCAGCTCGGATTCCAGTCTCCTGCGAATGTGCTTCCTTGTAGATTCAGTCATGCGTTCAACTCCACCAGATAACATGAACGATTCCAGTTTTGAGGTCAAAGAGGTCATTGGTATGACTTTCTTGCTGGGAATAACGTCAGTTCTGATGTACTCCAAAAGGTTTCTGTAAGCTTCTTTTTCTATTGCTTGATACAATTCGCTCCCATCTTTCTCATTCCCTGTTACTCTCGTCTTTGTACACAGGTATTTTTGTGCCATCTCTTGTATAATTCTTATAACATGAAACGTGATAGTGGGCCTCTGCGGCAACTATATCCCTGCTTGTTACCGCTAGAATGTTTCATCTCCCTTTTGTATTGCACACTTGCGTAGTGTCTGGTCTGCCCTTAATTGGACAACTTGTGTAAGCTTTTCTCGCGACTTGGATCCCTTTTGGAATTTGTCCTTGCTACAAAATATACAGGTTGGATCGTAAACCCTTGCTTCTGATGATGATCTCCTGCGTGGCTTTATAGATGTAAAGTCAGTACTGCAAAGCTCGTCTGTAAAGCTTTCATCTGCTTTACGTTTTAAAGTCTTCAGATCTCTTTTCATGGTAAACAGACTTCTACATCTTCGGTGGTAAAATATGTTTGGAACTTCATTGCCTTCAAGCAGTTTGGCAATTTCAAGAATAGGGAAATGGTTTCTCACTTTGGCTGCTTCAAGTAAAGTTAGCCAGGAGTCATAGCTTTGAGGACTGACTAAATGGTCATCACCTTCATTAGATACTGTCCTATAGTGGATGATACACTGGTCATTCGAAGATTCCTTGCCCTTGCTCTCCATTCTATAGAAAGGAATTTTTTTCTAATTGACTTGTGTACTATATGTTACTCATCACTGTCATCAACAACAGTGCCTTTCACAGCAAAAATATAATTTAACTTTGCCTTTGATTCAAACTAAATTATAATTTTGTATTCTATGTACACTCAAAAGCTGGCTTAGCAAAAGAACTCTGTTCTTCCACAATTAAAACCAAAAAACAATTTTAGTATTCTAAAACTGGGAAGGGATAATTCTGGAAAAACCTGCCGTCTATCTTAACAAAGATATCCAGTTTGTATATAAGGAATCCAGGTAGTATTTTAGACAAAATAAGTAATTTACAAAGACCCAAGTCATGGCAATCGATCTCTTTTTACGTATAAGCTTACTATTAAGAGAGTAGACTACAGCCGGTGGCACAAAGTTTCAAGAACCAACATTCAACTACTTTTGCCGAGTGTTTACTGAAGTTACTGAGTTAAAAAAGTACTTGGAAAGCAGAGTCTCATTCTCACCAACCTTTACTTGAGAAGATCGCTGCTATTCCATAAATGTCTACTACATTTTCGACAATATATTTCCAAACTTCAATCCAGAAGTTCCTAAGGCAATCAACAATTCAGGTTGAAAGCGTTTGATGTAAAATCTACTATTTAAAGGCTCCAGAAAACACAAACGACTTACCTGAAGTTTAACCATCCGCCATCTTGAAATCAGACCTATAGGGAACTGGGGCAGGGTTTTCTAAACCCAGTCCCCAAGAGTGCATAAAAATGGCAACAATTTGTTCTCTTCTCATACCTTTTACTTAAATAGTCTAAGTAGTTCATTGCTGAGACGAAATTGATTCAACCGAAATCAGTAGTATTTCCCAGTAACATCAGAATTGGTATTTATGTTAATTAAGTGCCTATCATAGACCAACAAGTTAAAGAGGGCTTAATTATTAAGAAGCTACCACTGGAGCAGTGCTATCACACATTTTTCAACTCTGTGGACATGTACCTTACCAAAAATGATTATGAGAATTATTCCCCTCAGATGGTACCGGTAACCCAAATTTTGGGTTCTGGCTCATGGACTAATTGGCTTATTTATGTTGCAACTATTGAATCGGTCGGATCAGTGGCCTTCGAGTCTCTATTACCGTGATCTTTTGTTTATTAGTCTGTGGTGAACTTACAGGATAATCTTTCGTGATGTTTATCACGGACGGTTATGCAGGTCTCATATTAGCCTGAATTTCAGCCGTCTCCTCCTCTCGCTAAGTCTCGGGAGAGAGACGTCTGAAGGCACTGGGCGATAATGCTGTCCGGTGACGTCACTACCCGAAAACCTGGTAGTGGTTCTGATTGGTTGCCGTGTTAATTTATTTGCCCGACGCGAATAATTTGAATAATTTTATTGCCAAACTTCGTGCGTTCACTGAAGATGGCAGAAGAAAATCGCGAGCTAACGCCATAAGAGTTAAAGCCGTTTCTGGTGTATGCTCGACATTTCGGGTTCAAAACCTCAATCCGCAACAGGAAAAGGCAGCTGCAGAATTACTTAGAGGAAGCGATGTATTCGTAAACTTGCCTACTGGATATGGGAAGTCCTTAATATATCATAGTCATCATATGGCTCCACTCGTCAGTAACGATTGAACCGTTTTCAAAGCAGCACAGCCATTTTCCAAACGAAAGTATAGTCGTATGCAAAATTTACCTGAAAAAAGTCTGAAAACTTGCATCAGTTCACTCGTAAAAATTGTCATTTTACTTTCGATATGTACGGCTAGCACACTAAATACATTGGCATTAAACACTCCTTGAAACCCATAAATGAAGACGTTTGTTAGGTTTTTCAACGGCCATTCTCATGCATGAATGACCCCGGGAGCAAGCAAATCTGCACGCAAGCAAACAAATTATTCTGCACGTATTTTCTTGGGGCTACGGGCTGAACAAATACTGAAACCTATAAAACTGATACCCTATTACCACAAAATTATAAGTTTCATTAGAAGTTTTGTTCAGTCGGTAGCCCCACGAATACGTACAGAAATAATTTAGTTCGCCGCGTTGTAGATTTGCTCTCTCTCGGGGTCATTCATGCATGCGAATGGCCGTTGAGAAACCTAATCCGCTAGTCTTCAGTTACAAGTTTCAAGGAATATTTAATTCCAGTGTATTAGTGAGCTAACCGAGCATACTGAGAGAGTAAACTGATAATTTTTACGAGTGGACCGCTGCAAAGTTTAAGTCTTTTAATTTTTCTTTAAATTTTGCATACGGTCGATTTGGAGGCGGAGATGATTGACGTCACCAAAACTTAACGGTTTTGTCTAGACTTGTTTTGCGCTGAATTGAAAGTCGCGTGTGAAATTTCATAAATTACCAAATTTCACTCGTGACGTCACCGGACAGCATTATCGCCCAGTGCTTTCAGACGTCTCTCTCCCGAGACTTAGCGAGAGGAGGAGACGGCTGAAATTCAGGCTAGTCTCATATCCGAGTCCTTTCAAGGCTATTGTAGTTTCTTAGAAGAGTGCACCTCCATTATTTTGTTGCATTACTAGCATACAATAGGCGTTAGTGTTTTGTAACCGTCAGGTTCCGTGTTGGAATTAAATTCTAGGATGCTGTATAATGATCTTGTTCAGTTTGACAAATGTTTTAGGTTGTTTTCTTCTCACATTACGAAACAGTGCGTGAGAGTCGTGTTAAGCCTGTCTACTCTACCATTTTCAACTGCCTGATCTCTAACACGGACCTGACATCACTGATGCGATATTGCGCTTATTCTACGTGAATTCAAGCGACTGACTTAGTCCTTCATCAGGTTAATCAGCGGCGAAACAACGATTACAATGTTCTTCTCACGAGTTGAATCCACACAAGCATACACAATAGGCCGCAAAGCCTGAAATACAACAGACTTTCCAACTCCAGCTGAAGATTAACAAAAACATCGCTCGTCGATTCAAAAACAAATCGCAAGGCTTCCTCTTGATGCTTATTGAGGCTATCAAACCTGAAAACTTCCCTGAACTCATCCTCTTCAATTTTTTAACACGCGTTTGCGAGAGCTCCACGCACGATCTCTGTGTGTTACCTCTTCAGATATGACGTCACGGAAATCGTTCTCGTGGCTCGAGTTCGCAGACGTTATTTTCGGCGGAGACAACCGACAGCCGGAAATACGTCTGCGTTCGCAGGCTATTTTCGCCTCGACAGTCACCAAAATGGCCGATCACAAAGGCTTAAAATTAGTAATCTAAACTTAATTTGCGTTCGCGTGTAAAGGAGAACCAAAACTTATCGATACTTTTTTTTGAAAGACAAAGTATTCAGCTATCCAAAAGAGGTTAGAACTTGACTTGAACGCCACTTGAGAATAAACACACAATTTTTTTAAAAAAAACCCTCTCAGTTGGAAGGTCGAATTCCTAATTTACGAATAAAATTCAGAGATATTTTTCGACATGTGCCATAACTCCAAATTCCTTGAAACTTCGCCTTTGGAACACTTTTATGTTGTTGCTGATTACAATTCGATAATAAAAAATGGGGGTCACCGAGCTCATTTTTGAGTTATCAGCGCTTAAAGCTAAAATTAAGGGTGTTTTTAGCAGGTCATATTGTTGCTATGGTGACCTATTGTGCCACAAAATTAACAGCAACTTGTTCACGGATGATTGGGCAGTTTGTTGATACCATGATTGTGGCATTAACCGATAAAGAGGGGTTATAATGACCCATCAAACTCAGTCTAAGTATTGGAATGGTACTGAAAACTGTTTTCAGCCACCTTAAAATACTACATTTGAACAGAACTGAGCAGCCAGGCCGCGTTTTCGTGACGTCTTTCCGTCCAAAATTTTTTTCCCTAATGGCTTCCGACAAGCCTTTTAACTACCACTCTGGGTTATGGCTGCTCTTAAGCCATATTATTTAGAGCCAAACATGCTCCAAACTTCGAAATGATGGCATTGAAGATAGTGAGGATAAGCGTTTGAAAAAAACCCATTTAGCTGACCTTGTAAAGGATGGAAAGTCAGTTGCGTGTTTCTCTCCTTCCACCCGATTTCGAGTCGGACGGAATGACTTCACTTAAAGACGGCCTTCATGCCAAGACAGGAAACTGACGGTCTCCGAGACGAATTTCTTCTGGATAAAGGGCTCTTCAGAGGCTGAGACTTCAGTGAAATTACATTTGAACTTCATTAACTTTACTTGCTTTTGGCGAAGACTAAAAAGTAAGCTTTTTAGAGTGTCACCCTCTCCTTTATTCTTCGAAGGTCAAACACCGCTCTATTGGGTATTAAAGAACAAAACGAACATTCATTTAATAATCTTCGATACTGATGTACGCCACCATTTGTTTACATTTGAATAATTTTCCATTTCGTCTACTCTTTAATAATACATGCATTCAATCTCCTTTCTTCTGCAAACTTAATTTCTGTGTCTCCACATTCTTACAGGGC
>JAHPZR010030193.1:0-2500 GCA_019787425.1 Platygyra sinensis | reverse complement strand
ATTGACATGGCAACACTGTACTGCCATGGGTTCGTCGCATCCCTATCACGTACGCATCAAATTCAAAACCGATGAACAACTGGCAACCTTTGATTTCTCGCTGTTTTACAGTTCCAGAAACTATTCCTGTACATTAATTTACCTTAACAACCTATTCATTGTCAAAGCAGCATGATTTGAGGGTTGACAGGTGACACACATTTGAGGGTTGACAGGAAGGTTATTAAGTTTAAATTTTAAGTTATAAAAAAAAGTTTGTTTACAGTTGGCTTGCAGTTAGCGAAGCACGCGCTGGACATCGTAGTCTTATTAAGGAATGGACAATGTCTAGCGTGCGACCATCCAATAGCTTCACGGTTAACCCTACTCATTTGCATTACAATGAAATCTAGCATGTATGTGAGGCAATTTCGGGCTATTTTGCAGTTTTAGCCCGAAATTGCCTCGCATCCACGTTGACTTACATTGTAATGCAAATGAGAAAAACTAACCGTGAATAGGGGTATTCGGGATGCACGCGGATAGTTGGGAGAGCACGAAGGTAGCGTAAGAGATATTCGAGGCTCAGCCAAGAGCATCTCTAGCTACTTAAGTGCTCTCCCAACTATCCCGCATCCCGAATTGGATGGACGCACACTAGACATTGTCCATTGCTTTCATAACATAGCAAGACATTTTTCACGCTGAAAAGTCGCTTTTTCTGCACCCATCAATTGCAATTCTGCACGTGCACGTGCACGTGTTGTTTTCACCGGGTAGCTCTTTCGCTTTGTTGATCTTTCGACCCTTCCGATGTTTCTGCAACCATTTCATGCACGTTTTCTAAATCCTCAAAGTCATCGAGAAACCCTTACTCAAATGTTGGATAATAGTAACCATTAGTAACAGCTAAAGTTAAGTTTCACTCGAAAAAAAAGTTGGAGAAAAGAAATCTCACCGACAATGACGTCAGCCTGAACCATCTCTATGAACCATCCGTTTAAATATGGAGTAATTGTAGATAGAAGATGGTACAGGCTGACGACAATGGGTAGGGGGGGGGGAGATTTCTTTTGTCACAGACTTGATATTTCGAGTGAAGACGGTTTTCGGCTAACTTTAAGCTGTTACTAATGGTATTACTATTATTCCAAACATTTGAGTAAGCGGTTTCTCGAGGACTTTGAGGATTTCAGAAAACGTGCAGGAAATGGTTGCGGAAACCTCCGGGGGAAGGGTTCGAAAGATCAACAAAGCGAAAGAGGCTAACCCGGTGAAACAACACGTGCACGTGCACGTGGCAGAATTGCCAATTGATGGGTGCAGAAAAAAGAAGCGGACTTTTTCAGCTGTGAAAAATGGTGCTTGGCTATGTGCTGAAAGCCAATGGACAATGTCTCAGTGTGCCGCCATCCAAATTCGGGATGCGGGATAAGTTGGGAGAGTCACTTAAGTAGCTCGAGATGCTCGCTGGCTTGAGCCATCGAATATCTCTTACGCTACCTGTCGTGCTCTCCAAACTATCCCTGCGTGCATCCCGAATAACCCCTATTCCCGGGTTAGTTTTTCTCAATTGGCATTAACAATGTAAGTCAACGTGGATGCGAGGCAATTTCGGGCTAAACGCAAAATAGCCCGAAATTGCCTCACATACATGCTAGATTCATTGTAATGCAAATGAGTAGGGTAACCGTGAAGCTATTGGATGCGTCGCACGCTAGACATTGTCCCATTCCTTAATAAGGACTACGATGTCCAGCGCGGTGCTTCGCTAAACTGCCAAGCCAACTGTAAACAAAACTTTTTTTTATAACTTAAAATTTAAACTTAATAACCGTCCTGTCAACCCTCAAATGTGTGTCCACCTGTCAACCCTCAAATCATAGCTGCTTTGACAATGAAAGGTTGTTAAGGTAAATTACTGTACAGAATAGTTTTCTGGAAACTGTAAAACAGCGAGAAATCAAAGGTGCCAGGTTTGTTCATCGGTTTTGAATTTGATGCGTACGTGATTAGGGATGCGACGAAACCCGATGGCAGTACAGTCGTTGACCATGTCCAATTATATTGTGTAGCCACTAACAGGGCAGCAAATATTGTCAGCAGGTCTCGGCAAAACGGACAGCGTTTTGAATACTTTCTGTCATGCGTTGGTCTCAGAACCGGTTTTAAACCTTGTCACACGTAAACTAGTATACAGTTTTGAAAATGCATTCGTCCCTAGTTGTGGACGGCTTATGATCAACGTTCGAGCGATTGTGAACAGAGTTTCCCTCCTCGTCTCTCACATGAGCCCCAGGAAAGAGAAGGGAGAATCTGTCTAGCCGGGTAGTGTTATCTCTTGAACTTGGTCACTCGGTCTATAATAGCAACCTTATGCGCTTTATAATCACGCTCTACAAGTGAATATATGGCACATCAGAGTTTATATCTGGACGAAAATATCAAGGGATCCATTTTCCAACCTTGTGCCACATCTTTTCAATGGTCCCACGGTCCCACAGACAGTCGCTCTTACGGT
>JAHPZR010030187.1:7500-44663 GCA_019787425.1 Platygyra sinensis | reverse complement strand
ATATTTCACTGCAGAGTGGTTACACAACAAAAGTACTTAATAATATTTTATATAGTTTTTAGCCTATTTCCGTTTTAAAACATTGCGTTTTCCAGCTGGTTGTTTTCGCCGACGATTACGTCGAAAAATACCACGGCACAATACCAGCGCAACAATAAGCAGTACCACATCCAAAGAGCCAACAACAACAGTCAAAATGAACTTAAATTTTTCGTCGGGCTTGTGATCTTTCTGACCTCTGCCATCACCGTCGACTGCGTTAAAGACAATAACGGTTGAACGAGTTAGTTGCTTAGCTTATTGTATAGATTGGTAGAAAGGGAATATGCAATAAAATGAAGTTCCTGAAGATAAATTGATATACTGGGAGAGCTCTAAGCTTTAATCTTAAAAAGAATCCCTCAGAGGACAGTTTGAATATTATACCCCTGCGTTATTGGTTTTTCGTTCTCAGTACACGTGTAAAGCGCATGCCGTGCGCTTGATTATTAAAAAGAGACTTTGTTTAGTGAAGGGTACCTCAAATAAGTTTACATGCGTCTTTTTGAAGAAGAGGAAGAAGAAGAAGAAGAAGAAGAAGAAGAAGAAGAAGAAGAAGAAGAAGAAGAAGAAGAATCATCATCATCATCATCATCATCATCATCATCATCATCTCGGGCCGAGACTTTACCGCAATAACCGAACGTTTGACGTTATTAAGTTGTTTATTTTGTGCCTTTTTTTTGGTTTTGCAGGCCCATCATCAGCCCGGGAGCATTACGTGCGTGTTTCAATTAGTAAGAGACCGTGTTGTATCGGCTACTGTATCGAGGAAGAACAGTAGAGGACTTACCGTGAGTACGGAGTGATGTTGTAGTAGACTTGTCGTGTAACATTCCTTCATTTTTGCAGTGACAGTCTATACAAAGTAAACAATCCACAAACGCAGACTGACTGTTATCAAGATTTTAGTTTTTAATCAAGTTTATTTGATTGACCGGGTTTTTACCAGTCTTAGTATAAACTAATTTATGATTATAATTATCATTACTATCACGAGCAGGAGCACGAGCACGAGTTCAAGTATATTTGAAGCCTGAGTAATATTTCATTTTAAAACGCTCAGTGACACTTAGGCGTGGAGAAGAGAGATTTTTAACTTCGTAAATTGAAATTATGTAACCGGCTTTCCTTACCCACAGTTTTCTCACAGATAAATCCTCTGTTTGTTCCTTTTGAACCAGGCGAATTACAAGGCAAATCGTTAAAGTAACCTTTCGTCCTTTTGGCTTTAGGATTGTTCCCTGCTGCATAGTTCTTATACATAACAACACAATGTCCGTCACCCGATGGCTGATGATTATGCCAACGCCATTTCTGACCAGGTACTTCAATACTGACATTACTCAGCCACCGCCAGCTTCCTGTTTCCTTTGAAAGTCCAATAAAATATTCAGAGTGATTTGAGCCTGCTAGATTCTGGATGAAGTCTGACAAGTACTTCCACTCTTTGTCGGTTTCCATGGAAACGAGGTCTCCATTATCTTTCTGACACAGTTCCCTGCTTTTATTCCAAGTGAGACTTTCGTGATGAAAGGAGTAGATGACACACTTACATGTAGGTCTGTCATCTTGAAAATAAATATGGGTTAATGTTAAACAAGCGGAGGTCAAGTTCGCTATATATTGGACAAGTTCCTTTCCCCACGTGTTTATGCAGACACGAAACATAGTCGAGGTCCACATTATCCAGCCATCTTGACCGAACAAGCTTGGCTGGCCAATAAGAGATTTATCATATGGAAAAGGAGTATTATTTTCTTGCAGGTCATAGTGGCTAATCCTGCGCGGGCGAGATAGCGCCAGCTGCAATTAGCTCGCTTCGTTAGCCAATCACAGGATTAAATTCATTTTGTCGCAAACAAAACAAATCAAATATAATTATTGAGCACTTAATTATGAACAATAATGTATTTTCATGGTGACCATATTGGTAACCGCGATAAACTAAGAGTATTTGTTTTTATAAACTTGCAACCTTTGACTTGTTAACATGAAGTGAATATCAAATTCAAATAGGAGAATATGAGAGAGCAGAGAAAGAAATGCATTGTGATTAAGTTTCAATCGTGAATTATTCAACGTGCCAACAACATCATTTTTCTTCGCTAATGTAAATGTGTTCTCCTGATCACCACTGTGAAAAAAGTATCGTCGTAGCTATTTTCGTTAATTTTGTATGAATTTTCAAAGCTTGTTTTGTTCTTTGAGCTTCGTCTTTGAGGAACAAAATATATCTAAATTACCAACTTAGCCATGGATCAAGCATTTTAAGTACATGAGGAAAGTGAAACATTACAACAAGGCTCGTTTGGAGCACCATGCTAGAGTCGTGCCGAGCTAAATTCAGTTGTGCTCGACTGTAGCAAGACATTGGCATGACATGGTTTCAAACGTTGAGCTTAATTCACGAGGCTTTTACAAAGGGACAATTTCGAACCAGCGGTATTATGCGGGATAAATCCAAAATGACGGACGGTGTTCCTGACGGAGAATTTTAAGAGGCTTTGTGTAGTTTTAGGTTTTTTAAACAAGCGGCCAGGCAACAAGAAGAACAAAGCGACTATTGCAGGAAGCGTTATTTACCCATGTCATTGCTAGAAGAAGAAGATTAGCGATCCGGTCCCGGTGTGTTGTTTGATCTCGAAATTCCCGCATCTTTTTCGTCTTCACCCAACGATTCGGTATGTCCTTAAGCCAAACTCAACTGGGCCGGGTTGTTGGAAAGCAGATTAACGCTAACCCAAGATTAAAAGTTAACCGGAGTATTATTTTTTCTGGTATAAAACTGTTTTTTACTGCTTACGTTTTGTGTAGTTTGAGTTTAGTCGCGCTCAAATTAAAATTGAAGGACGAACAATATAAACAGAAAACCTCACCAAAACGTTACAAACTCAAACCAAAATTCTCGCTAAGCCTGGCAAGGATTAGGTTAATCGGGCTTTGAACAACCCGCGTCAGATGATTAACGGTTTGAACTTGTGTCTGCTCTTCACTCAGACCCAGTGAGCAAGAATCTTCTTCAGCCTCTGAAATATTCCTTGGTAGAACAGGCAAACGGGTTCTCCTGAATGCGGAGGACTTTTTTACACTCGTACCCAGGAACTCTTTCCGCGCTCCACTCAAAAGAAACCAGTTTATCCACTTTTATAAGGTAGTTATAATTTATTTATTTAGTTCCCCACGGCAAAGTAACACGCCGTTTGAAACCATGCCGTGCTTTAGGTGGCCGAACACAATTTTCTCGCGCGCTTTTACTGGATTTCAAAAAAAAAAAAAACACATACCGTCAATAGATCATTTTACTTACTCGACACCCGCACTATGTGTGTTATTTGTCTCCATAAATATAATTGAACGCAGTGTATTGATGTCTTTTATTACAAAGATATGTTAGCAAAGGTGACGATGCAAAGAACCCAGCAATCCTCAGCTTTTGTTTGTTACCGAAAGAACCCAAGCACATTTGCTCGAAAAATTGAGACCAATTGCTTTTGCAGAAACGTGCCGATCTCTAACGATTCAGTCGTTAGAAGTTCAGGAAATTTGCCCAAAGAAAATCAGAAAACGCGTGAATGATCCATAACGAAAAATCTGAATTTTGACATAGAGAATTGTTAATAATACAGAAAACGATATGCGGCGAATTACGAAGATCGCTATGTCAAAATTGTCGCCTATGTCAACACTGTTGCCAGAAGGGATTTAATGTCAATTCGTAGTGGGCAAACGATGAAAACAATCTATCGACTGGATTTTTTTAATTAACAAAACACATTTTTTAGCCTTGTTTTTAACCACTCCGTTGCCATGGCAACAGCACACACCCTAGCCAAAATGCGAGAATAAATATGCCTGAATTTTTCAAAACAGGGTTAGCAAAGATAAGAACTCATTCTACTGCTTGGCAATTAAATACAATAAAATTCATCCAAAGGCCGATTAAAAGCCTGTATCTGGCGCCGGGCAGTAAGTTAATGGTCCCTAGGAGCATTCCAACCAGTCGAAATTTAAATTGACTCAGATTTTAGAATGTTTATCTAGTAACCTGACTTCCGGCGAAGTTTCAAAGCGGTGTCATTTCAGTCTAGAAATTTTTAAGTTGAGTTCGCTGCAGCGATAGGCCGTATCTTCGGTTTACATAGCAACTTAGATGTAGTCAGCAAAACACTACTTTTTTCGCGGTTAGATAAACAACAGGCTTTCGCATGGAATAGACAACAAACAAACTGAATGAAACATAGCGCATGAAGAAGATGACAAATATTTGACACGTTACGGGCGGGAAGTTAGACGTCCCGGCAAGCGACTGTAAAACATTTAAATCTAGTGCGAGTGGGTGTGGGTGTGAGTTGTTTTTTGCCTGTGTGCTTCTGTGGGTTGACGATTCCTTATGTAAGACGACCGGATAAAAGTGATAAGTCGAATCTGCATGTGTGAGTTATGTTTTTACTGGGCCTGTACTGCGCACAACTTGTCACCTTGTCTGCACAAAGAGTGGCCTATGTTTCAATGCCATTAGAGCCCACTGAAAATAGACCTAGATCCAATTTTCCTGAGTCGAGAAATGCTTATTCCAAAGTACGATCCTCTAAGTTATACACCGACGTAACAATATTAATGCCTGGCACAGACTATTTTGGTGAAACCGCAGTTAAACAAGACACCACTCAACACTCGCTTTGCAATTAGGACAATATTTTATATTATGTACCAAAATTCGAACAAACTATGGTAAATTTAATATTCGATATAATGGACCTACATTATGGAATAAAACTAATGAGAGATTTAAGATTCTAACTCCCTATTCATTTAAAAGAGAACTATCCCTGCATTTCATTAATTTGCATTAAGTTTTACTACTAATTGCTATGTTTTGGTGTTTCTGTTATTTAGTTCTTTATTTCATTTACTTTTTCATTGTATACATTTTTAAGAATTATTTGTTCTGAAATTTTTCTGACCTTATACATATTTTCAATTAATATATGGTGGTCACGGTAATTATGTCTACATCCACTTGTAAACAAATCCCTAACCAGAAAGCAAGCAAAAAAAAACCGACATCAGCCGTGAACAACACAGTGAACAATAACAGTGAAGTAGAAATGTATTCATTTAACCGATACTATACTTGCACCCTTTTTCAAAATCTTGTCGAACGATTTTACATGAGTTGCTGGTACGAAATATGTAAATTTGTGTAGTTTGTGTTCGTACACAGTAACACATATACTACGGTCTTTCGACAATAATAGAGCGAAACCTTACCTTAATTACCTTTCGGGATATTTTTGCCGACATCACTGCTTATCTCTTATGTTGAAACATTTTCAACCATTGATCTGGACAAGTAGGCAGGGGTGCCGTGACTACGACTGCATTGCAAGTTAACTTGTATTTTTGGGAAAATGAATGTTTGAATCTAAAAATGTTTTGACACTCCTAGTGATCCGACCTAGATCCCACTTTGAGCGGTCGTGAATATGGAAATTAGATGTTAAAAGACCTGTAGAAACGCGGGGAATTTATCAATCGAATTTTGGCTGAACTAATCAGAGAAACTAGTAGATTTTATTGAAGGAATAAAATTTGGGGGGTTTGTGGCACCTTAAGACTAAGTGAGAACTAGGGACTAAGGCTAGGGGAAAAATGCATATAGACGGTATAACACTTACTGCATGCTCTGGAGACTTGACATAGAGTCCATAAGATAATAAATGCTTTGAAACTCGTCAAACATGTGTTGAGTAAAGCCATGCTTTCAAAAGAACAACGTTCCTGACCAAGAATCATAACACTCGAACGCGACTGAAAAAAAAAAAAAACTTGGAAGAATTTATGTAGGGTGTGTTTGTTGTAGTTCAGATCATGTGCTGAAAAGGAACTGAAAGTGGAATATCATGTAACCACGAGTGTCACATAACTTCGCAATATAAACGATATTTCATTTTCAAGATGAACACGAGGATGCCGCAAAATTATATTATTCTAAGTAATATTTAAATTGAAAGACACTCAACGTGCCTTATTTGAAATCAGAAAATTGTTGGGTTTTTTTCATTATTATCAGTTTACAGAAAGAACATGTCTCGAGCGTCTTTTGCTTTAAAGGAGAGTTTATATCTTAGACTTGAGATTTCAAATAAATACCTGATGAGTAAAGAAATACTTATCGCAGTGGTCCGATCGCTGCTACTATCCAGTAGCGGCAATGATCTTTATTTCGAATGCATATTTACTGTATACGCCATTCAGATTTCTTCTGAAAAGCAATAATCGGCCTGTCCGGTTCAGTTTCAAATGAAAGGAAATCCTAAAAGGCTTCTCAGAATAGCAATTACTCTAATGTATGGACCCTGAATAGTCAACAAAGGCAAGTTATGCTGATTTTTTCCCCCTCTGGTAAGCGATGCAAACTGATCTAGCTTTCTACACAGACTCTATGCAGGCCGCGGGACATAATCACCGCCGAACCGGGTCTGCGTAGGCAACGGCAGCGAAAACGCCACTAAACAAAACTTTGTTTGAATCTTTGTACATTCCTTAGCCGCACTGTGCAAGACAACAACGTGAAATGACTAAGTGCATATAATTCAATGAACAACTGCGAAATTGGAAAATAGTATATAAATTTTTTTTTTTTAACTAGGCGAAAGTGCTCCCGTGTCATTGCTGAGGGCTCCAGTAAATGGTTTAGACTTCCATTGACTTTCATTCAACTTCCATAAACAGTGTGGTTAACGTAGCAGGATCCAACGGCTCTGATCGATGTTCAACTCTTCCCTTAGCACTTTCAGTCTCGTTGAACTATTGCCATGTAAGTATCATTTCATCGCAGGTAGCAAATGTTAACCTTATAAAGTATCCGCTGAAAACATCGAATAGCTATCAAATTTGCCTTGCTCTCTCGTTCGGCATTGGTTTCGTTGTGAATACCGTTCAAACGCTCTGTTTTGATGATTAACAGGGCGAGAGAGCGACTCTCGATTTCTTGGTTTCCCTGCCTCTTTTTAATTAATTTTATGAAAGTATTACTGAGCTTCCAAGACAGTAAACCCTTGTACGTATGAGTTTTACATGGCCAGATACAACTATCCCTGCCATGAGCCATTAAATCAATCGCTATGTTCGCCCACGATTATTTACATACATTTGAGACAACCTAAAAATATGTTTCCCCCATCCTCTCCTTTCCCCCACCCCGGCCCGGGATGGGTTGTGAAAGGGAAAAAAAGGCATTAACTTAACTTTTTTTGTTCAACTTCCATGTATTTATTCGTGTCTCATCATCAGAATATACATCTCCTTCTGACGACAATTCAGTCGCATACTAAGCTTACACCATGTGTTAATAAATCTACAACAATCTACAAAGAAATGAAAATCCCAAGTCATTGTTTCCGTGTTTTTCTTCAGCGATGTTTCACTGTCGCTCTTCACCTATCGGCCTGTCCCTAAAATGAGACGGAGAAAAGTCCATTGTACATTTGTTAATTATCAATAATTATCTTTCCTAACTCCGTTCAATATAGGTTGTCTGCGGCTGTCGTCATCGCCACCGTGCAGGATGGCTATGACGAAAATCGCATTTTCCCAATCTGAGCCATTTTAAAACATAAACAAGTAGAGTGCATGAGACGAAAAACGCTGTTTACTATTTTCAGATATCTCTTTTCGTTCCAGAGATATTCAAGTTTTTAAAATATGCAAATTAGCGAAGTGATTACGTCATACACTCAACAAGATTTTGTTCAAATATGATGAAAAGAGATAATCAGCTTTATTGTTGCTGTCATCCAACATGGCCGCCAGGATAATCTATCGGGAATGATTTATCAGTCCACCTATTCCATCGCCTTATGGTGATAAATAATGATAATAGGACTGAGTGGAGTCCAATTCGGTCTGTAATCATACGAATGATTAACAAAATCGGACGACCACGAAGCGGGAGTCCGATTTGTTAATCACAAGTATAAATTGGACGACACGATGTCCTGTTTACCAATTGATCAAAACTATAACAACATTCTTGAACGTGATTGGCTATCAACAGCCTGATTTGAGCATTTGTTAAATCCATTTTGAAATCACTGGTTATCGTTGCAATCTGATTGGCTCTCAGGGGTGCGATTTATTCACGAATCGCACTATTTTTTGCTCTAAATCGCACCTTTTTCTCAGCCAATGAGAATGGGGCAGTGAGACAAAACAACCAATCAGATTACAAGGTTATTTTGACGTAACCAATAAAATTTTAGGATAAAGAATGAGAAAAAGCCACGTGTGTCGAATTTTGCAACTACAAGTCAAAACTTTGTTGTTGTTGTCTTTTCTTTTTCAAGACAATGGACGAATTTAATTCATTACAGTTTCTGAATAATGATAACGAGCTCCTTCAGGCTAAAGACCTTCTTTGCAAGAAGTTTCCAACATTCAGTGCCCATTTTGACGAATATTTTGGCGTTCTTTCTTCAACATCTGCTCACGATTCGTGTGATACCGAGTTCAGCAAAACATAAACAAACGAAAACCACACAATAACAAATTCAAAGCCATCTCAAGAAGGTACATGCTTCCAGGTTCGTGGTAGTTTCAAACAAAGCAATAAAAGAGCTCAACTCTATCGCTGTGAATAACCATACGTAGTCTTTCGACCCGCTCCACAAAACAGCGAATGAACACCATCTTGAAAAATATATCTTGAAACAAACGGCGCCCGACGAACTTGACAACGTCCCAACTATAAAGTTGTACGCAGAGGTCACAAAAAGAAGTAGAGGTACTAAAGAACCTGAATCCCGTAAAATCATGCAGAGTGCCATTGAACGGTATTCAAAAGAGAAAACTATCCACAGCTGGGCATCGTGTAGTCGAGGGAGTTTCACAACTCAAAAGTAAATTATCCATCGCAGAATTACACCGGTTGCACCCTCAACTGCCTTCTCTAAAGACAACGAGAAGTCTCAGCCTCAGCCACAGAAGAAAGGAAGGTCTTACATCATTGATTCAGGCGAAAAAAATCGAACTTTGATGCATGAAAGAGACTATTTTCGTTCTCACTTCAGAGCTACTTGTTTGTTTGTTATGCTTGAATGAGTTTTAGTTTCGTCACATGGCATCCTTTTGCATACTAAATAAATGTCAAAGCATTTCCGGTTCCGCTATTTCTAACAAACCGGCGCGGCCCGGCTTCGAACAATGCATAAAAATCTAAAATTTATTGCCATAAAATTGTGCGATTCCAAAATGAATTTAATAAAGTGGTAATTGAACTGAGTGGAGTGCAATTTTGGCCTGAAATCATACTTGTGATTTCAAATCGAACTCGCGCTGCGCGTTCGATCGATTTTGAAATCACGCGCATGATTTCAGGCCAAATTGCACTCCACTCATTTCAATTAGCATTATTAATTGGACAGTTGCACACGTCATATTGTAATTTTTTTTTTAATGTTCCACATGACTTACACTACATTGCACTACATTAAATTACATTACATTATATTACATTACCTTACATTACATGACATTCTATAACCTTAATAACATTACATTACATACGTTACATTATATTACACAAGACATACTTCGTTACTTATGCTACACAATACCAGTTAATTACGATACGTGTTAAAATTAAAACTAATACACTCTCCGAGAAATGCTTGTAATTGGACAGTACGCGCCATTTTGCGCGCGCTGTTGCGGAGCACTTTGTTGAGTAAACTGCTGGGTTTTTCAGCATTCATAACGACGTTTTAAAATCGTTCAGAGTTCAATCGATGCTTTGTTTGTCTCTCGAATTTTGTCATAGTTTTGATTAATTGGTAACAGGACATCGTGTCGTCCAATTTATACTTGTGATTAACAAATCGGACTCCCGCTTCGTGGTCGTCCGATTTTGTTAATCATTCGTATGATTACAGACCGAATTGGACTCCACTCAGTCCTATTATCATTATTTATCACCATAAGGCGATGGAATAGGTGGACTGATAAATCATTCCCGATAGATTATCCTGGCGGCCATGTTGGATGACAGCAACAATAAAGCTGATTATCTCTTTTCATCATATTTGAACAAAATCTTGTTGAGTGTATGACGTAATCACTTCGCTAATTTGCATATTTTAAAAACTTGAATATCTCTGGAACGAAAAGAGATATCTGAAAATAGTAAACAGCGTTTTTCGTCTCATGCACTCTACTTGTTTATGTTTTAAAATGGCTCAGATTGGGAAAATGCGATTTTCGTCATAGCCATCCTGCACGGTGGCGATGACGACAGCCGCAGACAACCTATATTGAACGGAGTTAGGAAAGATAATTATTGATAATTAACAAATGTACAATGGACTTTTCTCCGTCTCATTTTAGGGACAGGCCGATAGGTGAAGAGCGACAGTGAAACATCGCTGAAGAAAAACACGGAAACAATGACTTGGGATTTTCATTTCTTTGTAGATTGTTGTAGATTTATTAACACATGGTGTAAGCTTAGTATGCGACTGAATTGTCGTCAGAAGGAGATGTATATTCTGATGATGAGACACGAATAAATACATGGAAGTTGAACAAAAAAAGTTAAGTTAATGCCTTTTTTTCCCTTTCACAACCCATCCCGGGCCGGGGTGGGGGAAAGGAGAGGATGGGGGAAACATATTTTTAGGTTGTCTCAAATGTATGTAAATAATCGTGGGCGAACATAGCGATTGATTTAATGGCTCATGGCAGGGATAGTTGTATCTGGCCATGTAAAACTCATACGTACAAGGGTTTACTGTCTTGGAAGCTCAGTAATACTTTCATAAAATTAATTAAAAAGAGGCAGGGAAACCAAGAAATCGAGAGTCGCTCTCTCGCCCTGTTAATCATCAAAACAGAGCGTTTGAACGGTATTCACAACGAAACCAATGCCGAACGAGAGAGCAAGGCAAATTTGATAGCTATTCGATGTTTTCAGCGGATACTTTATAAGGTTAACATTTGCTACCTGCGATGAAATGATACTTACATGGCAATAGTTCAACGAGACTGAAAGTGCTAAGGGAAGAGTTGAACATCGATCAGAGCCGTTGGATCCTGCTACGTTAACCACACTGTTTATGGAAGTTGAATGAAAGTCAATGGAAGTCTAAACCATTTACTGGAGCCCTCAGCAATGACACGGGAGCACTTTCGCCTAGTTAAAAAAAAAAAATTTATATACTATTTTCCAATTTCGCAGTTGTTCATTGAATTATATGCACTTAGTCATTTCACGTTGTTGTCTTGCACAGTGCGGCTAAGGAATGTACAAAGATTCAAACAAAGTTTTGTTTAGTGGCGTTTTCGCTGCCGTTGCCTACGCAGACCCGGTTCGGCGGTGATTATGTCCCGCGGCCTGCATAGAGTCTGTGTAGAAAGCTAGATCAGTTTGCATCGCTTACCAGAGGGGGAAAAAATCAGCATAACTTGCCTTTGTTGACTATTCAGGGTCCATACATTAGAGTAATTGCTATTCTGAGAAGCCTTTTAGGATTTCCTTTCATTTGAAACTGAACCGGACAGGCCGATTATTGCTTTTCAGAAGAAATCTGAATGGCGTATACAGTAAATATGCATTCGAAATAAAGATCATTGCCGCTACTGGATAGTAGCAGCGATCGGACCACTGCGATAAGTATTTCTTTACTCATCAGGTATTTATTTGAAATCTCAAGTCTAAGATATAAACTCTCCTTTAAAGCAAAAGACGCTCGAGACATGTTCTTTCTGTAAACTGATAATAATGAAAAAAACCCAACAATTTTCTGATTTCAAATAAGGCACGTTGAGTGTCTTTCAATTTAAATATTACTTAGAATAATATAATTTTGCGGCATCCTCGTGTTCATCTTGAAAATGAAATATCGTTTATATTGCGAAGTTATGTGACACTCGTGGTTACATGATATTCCACTTTCAGTTCCTTTTCAGCACATGATCTGAACTACAACAAACACACCCTACATAAATTCTTCCAAGTTTTTTTTTTTTTTCAGTCGCGTTCGAGTGTTATGATTCTTGGTCAGGAACGTTGTTCTTTTGAAAGCATGGCTTTACTCAACACATGTTTGACGAGTTTCAAAGCATTTATTATCTTATGGACTCTATGTCAAGTCTCCAGAGCATGCAGTAAGTGTTATACCGTCTATATGCATTTTTCCCCTAGCCTTAGTCCCTAGTTCTCACTTAGTCTTAAGGTGCCACAAACCCCCCAAATTTTATTCCTTCAATAAAATCTACTAGTTTCTCTGATTAGTTCAGCCAAAATTCGATTGATAAATTCCCCGCGTTTCTACAGGTCTTTTAACATCTAATTTCCATATTCACGACCGCTCAAAGTGGGATCTAGGTCGGATCACTAGGAGTGTCAAAACATTTTTAGATTCAAACATTCATTTTCCCAAAAATACAAGTTAACTTGCAATGCAGTCGTAGTCACGGCACCCCTGCCTACTTGTCCAGATCAATGGTTGAAAATGTTTCAACATAAGAGATAAGCAGTGATGTCGGCAAAAATATCCCGAAAGGTAATTAAGGTAAGGTTTCGCTCTATTATTGTCGAAAGACCGTAGTATATGTGTTACTGTGTACGAACACAAACTACACAAATTTACATATTTCGTACCAGCAACTCATGTAAAATCGTTCGACAAGATTTTGAAAAAGGGTGCAAGTATAGTATCGGTTAAATGAATACATTTCTACTTCACTGTTATTGTTCACTGTGTTGTTCACGGCTGATGTCGGTTTTTTTTTGCTTGCTTTCTGGTTAGGGATTTGTTTACAAGTGGATGTAGACATAATTACCGTGACCACCATATATTAATTGAAAATATGTATAAGGTCAGAAAAATTTCAGAACAAATAATTCTTAAAAATGTATACAATGAAAAAGTAAATGAAATAAAGAACTAAATAACAGAAACACCAAAACATAGCAATTAGTAGTAAAACTTAATGCAAATTAATGAAATGCAGGGATAGTTCTCTTTTAAATGAATAGGGAGTTAGAATCTTAAATCTCTCATTAGTTTTATTCCATAATGTAGGTCCATTATATCGAATATTAAATTTACCATAGTTTGTTCGAATTTTGGTACATAATATAAAATATTGTCCTAATTGCAAAGCGAGTGTTGAGTGGTGTCTTGTTTAACTGCGGTTTCACCAAAATAGTCTGTGCCAGGCATTAATATTGTTACGTCGGTGTATAACTTAGAGGATCGTACTTTGGAATAAGCATTTCTCGACTCAGGAAAATTGGATCTAGGTCTATTTTCAGTGGGCTCTAATGGCATTGAAACATAGGCCACTCTTTGTGCAGACAAGGTGACAAGTTGTGCGCAGTACAGGCCCAGTAAAAACATAACTCACACATGCAGATTCGACTTATCACTTTTATCCGGTCGTCTTACATAAGGAATCGTCAACCCACAGAAGCACACAGGCAAAAAACAACTCACACCCACACCCACTCGCACTAGATTTAAATGTTTTACAGTCGCTTGCCGGGACGTCTAACTTCCCGCCCGTAACGTGTCAAATATTTGTCATCTTCTTCATGCGCTATGTTTCATTCAGTTTGTTTGTTGTCTATTCCATGCGAAAGCCTGTTGTTTATCTAACCGCGAAAAAAGTAGTGTTTTGCTGACTACATCTAAGTTGCTATGTAAACCGAAGATACGGCCTATCGCTGCAGCGAACTCAACTTAAAAATTTCTAGACTGAAATGACACCGCTTTGAAACTTCGCCGGAAGTCAGGTTACTAGATAAACATTCTAAAATCTGAGTCAATTTAAATTTCGACTGGTTGGAATGCTCCTAGGGACCATTAACTTACTGCCCGGCGCCAGATACAGGCTTTTAATCGGCCTTTGGATGAATTTTATTGTATTTAATTGCCAAGCAGTAGAATGAGTTCTTATCTTTGCTAACCCTGTTTTGAAAAATTCAGGCATATTTATTCTCGCATTTTGGCTAGGGTGTGTGCTGTTGCCATGGCAACGGAGTGGTTAAAAACAAGGCTAAAAAATGTGTTTTGTTAATTAAAAAAATCCAGTCGATAGATTGTTTTCATCGTTTGCCCACTACGAATTGACATTAAATCCCTTCTGGCAACAGTGTTGACATAGGCGACAATTTTGACATAGCGATCTTCGTAATTCGCCGCATATCGTTTTCTGTATTATTAACAATTCTCTATGTCAAAATTCAGATTTTTCGTTATGGATCATTCACGCGTTTTCTGATTTTCTTTGGGCAAATTTCCTGAACTTCTAACGACTGAATCGTTAGAGATCGGCACGTTTCTGCAAAAGCAATTGGTCTCAATTTTTCGAGCAAATGTGCTTGGGTTCTTTCGGTAACAAACAAAAGCTGAGGATTGCTGGGTTCTTTGCATCGTCACCTTTGCTAACATATCTTTGTAATAAAAGACATCAATACACTGCGTTCAATTATATTTATGGAGACAAATAACACACATAGTGCGGGTGTCGAGTAAGTAAAATGATCTATTGACGGTATGTGTTTTTTTTTTTTTTGAAATCCAGTAAAAGCGCGCGAGAAAATTGTGTTCGGCCACCTAAAGCACGGCATGGTTTCAAACGGCGTGTTACTTTGCCGTGGGGAACTAAATAAATAAATTATAACTACCTTATAAAAGTGGATAAACTGGTTTCTTTTGAGTGGAGCGCGGAAAGAGTTCCTGGGTACGAGTGTAAAAAAGTCCTCCGCATTCAGGAGAACCCGTTTGCCTGTTCTACCAAGGAATATTTCAGAGGCTGAAGAAGATTCTTGCTCACTGGGTCTGAGTGAAGAGCAGACACAAGTTCAAACCGTTAATCATCTGACGCGGGTTGTTCAAAGCCCGATTAACCTAATCCTTGCCAGGCTTAGCGAGAATTTTGGTTTGAGTTTGTAACGTTTTGGTGAGGTTTTCTGTTTATATTGTTCGTCCTTCAATTTTAATTTGAGCGCGACTAAACTCAAACTACACAAAACGTAAGCAGTAAAAAACAGTTTTATACCAGAAAAAATAATACTCCGGTTAACTTTTAATCTTGGGTTAGCGTTAATCTGCTTTCCAACAACCCGGCCCAGTTGAGTTTGGCTTAAGGACATACCGAATCGTTGGGTGAAGACGAAAAAGATGCGGGAATTTCGAGATCAAACAACACACCGGGACCGGATCGCTAATCTTCTTCTTCTAGCAATGACATGGGTAAATAACGCTTCCTGCAATAGTCGCTTTGTTCTTCTTGTTGCCTGGCCGCTTGTTTAAAAAACCTAAAACTACACAAAGCCTCTTAAAATTCTCCGTCAGGAACACCGTCCGTCATTTTGGATTTATCCCGCATAATACCGCTGGTTCGAAATTGTCCCTTTGTAAAAGCCTCGTGAATTAAGCTCAACGTTTGAAACCATGTCATGCCAATGTCTTGCTACAGTCGAGCACAACTGAATTTAGCTCGGCACGACTCTAGCATGGTGCTCCAAACGAGCCTTGTTGTAATGTTTCACTTTCCTCATGTACTTAAAATGCTTGATCCATGGCTAAGTTGGTAATTTAGATATATTTTGTTCCTCAAAGACGAAGCTCAAAGAACAAAACAAGCTTTGAAAATTCATACAAAATTAACGAAAATAGCTACGACGATACTTTTTTCACAGTGGTGATCAGGAGAACACATTTACATTAGCGAAGAAAAATGATGTTGTTGGCACGTTGAATAATTCACGATTGAAACTTAATCACAATGCATTTCTTTCTCTGCTCTCTCATATTCTCCTATTTGAATTTGATATTCACTTCATGTTAACAAGTCAAAGGTTGCAAGTTTATAAAAACAAATACTCTTAGTTTATCGCGGTTACCAATATGGTCACCATGAAAATACATTATTGTTCATAATTAAGTGCTCAATAATTATATTTGATTTGTTTTGTTTGCGACAAAATGAATTTAATCCTGTGATTGGCTAACGAAGCGAGCTAATTGCAGCTGGCGCTATCTCGCCCGCGCAGGATTAGCCACTATGACCTGCAAGAAAATAATACTCCTTTTCCATATGATAAATCTCTTATTGGCCAGCCAAGCTTGTTCGGTCAAGATGGCTGGATAATGTGGACCTCGACTATGTTTCGTGTCTGCATAAACACGTGGGGAAAGGAACTTGTCCAATATATAGCGAACTTGACCTCCGCTTGTTTAACATTAACCCATATTTATTTTCAAGATGACAGACCTACATGTAAGTGTGTCATCTACTCCTTTCATCACGAAAGTCTCACTTGGAATAAAAGCAGGGAACTGTGTCAGAAAGATAATGGAGACCTCGTTTCCATGGAAACCGACAAAGAGTGGAAGTACTTGTCAGACTTCATCCAGAATCTAGCAGGCTCAAATCACTCTGAATATTTTATTGGACTTTCAAAGGAAACAGGAAGCTGGCGGTGGCTGAGTAATGTCAGTATTGAAGTACCTGGTCAGAAATGGCGTTGGCATAATCATCAGCCATCGGGTGACGGACATTGTGTTGTTATGTATAAGAACTATGCAGCAGGGAACAATCCTAAAGCCAAAAGGACGAAAGGTTACTTTAACGATTTGCCTTGTAATTCGCCTGGTTCAAAAGGAACAAACAGAGGATTTATCTGTGAGAAAACTGTGGGTAAGGAAAGCCGGTTACATAATTTCAATTTACGAAGTTAAAAATCTCTCTTCTCCACGCCTAAGTGTCACTGAGCGTTTTAAAATGAAATATTACTCAGGCTTCAAATATACTTGAACTCGTGCTCGTGCTCCTGCTCGTGATAGTAATGATAATTATAATCATAAATTAGTTTATACTAAGACTGGTAAAAACCCGGTCAATCAAATAAACTTGATTAAAAACTAAAATCTTGATAACAGTCAGTCTGCGTTTGTGGATTGTTTACTTTGTATAGACTGTCACTGCAAAAATGAAGGAATGTTACACGACAAGTCTACTACAACATCACTCCGTACTCACGGTAAGTCCTCTACTGTTCTTCCTCGATACAGTAGCCGATACAACACGGTCTCTTACTAATTGAAACACGCACGTAATGCTCCCGGGCTGATGATGGGCCTGCAAAACCAAAAAAAAGGCACAAAATAAACAACTTAATAACGTCAAACGTTCGGTTATTGCGGTAAAGTCTCGGCCCGAGATGATGATGATGATGATGATGATGATGATGATGATGATTCTTCTTCTTCTTCTTCTTCTTCTTCTTCTTCTTCTTCTTCTTCTTCTTCTTCTTCTTCCTCTTCTTCAAAAAGACGCATGTAAACTTATTTGAGGTACCCTTCACTAAACAAAGTCTCTTTTTAATAATCAAGCGCACGGCATGCGCTTTACACGTGTACTGAGAACGAAAAACCAATAACGCAGGGGTATAATATTCAAACTGTCCTCTGAGGGATTCTTTTTAAGATTAAAGCTTAGAGCTCTCCCAGTATATCAATTTATCTTCAGGAACTTCATTTTATTGCATATTCCCTTTCTACCAATCTATACAATAAGCTAAGCAACTAACTCGTTCAACCGTTATTGTCTTTAACGCAGTCGACGGTGATGGCAGAGGTCAGAAAGATCACAAGCCCGACGAAAAATTTAAGTTCATTTTGACTGTTGTTGTTGGCTCTTTGGATGTGGTACTGCTTATTGTTGCGCTGGTATTGTGCCGTGGTATTTTTCGACGTAATCGTCGGCGAAAACAACCAGCTGGAAAACGCAATGTTTTAAAACGGAAATAGGCTAAAAACTATATAAAATATTATTAAGTACTTTTGTTGTGTAACCACTCTGCAGTGAAATATAAAGAACTTAAATAATTTATAACTTCTTACTACATGACCCACCTAGATTAGCTATGCTACCTGTGGGCATGTCCAATTTGTTAAAATAATTATTAGAAAATAAAAGAATGTATGTATGTATGTATGTATGTATGTATGTATGTATGTATGTATGTATGTATGTATGTATGTATGTATGTATGTGTGTGTGTGTGTGTGTGTGTGTATGTGTGTGTGTGTGTGTGTGTGTGTGTGTGTGTGTGTGTGTATGTATGTATGTATGTATGTATGTATGTAGTACTAAAACACCTGTCGTATATAAGGGGCGTCTCGTTTATTGATCAGACATGAGTGGCCCCAAAATAGTTTATTAACTGACAGCTCAACAATAGTCATTATTGCAACAAATGTACTAAAAAGTCACCCAAATTTCACTAAAGCAAAATTTCCAGAATGAGGTGATTAAAAACGTAGATGCCGTCAATTGATAACCCCAAACTGACAAATTAAACTCCTTAGATATTCTCTTTTTAGCATGACTACGAGACCTGTATACATCATTTCCGACAAACAATTATCTTACAATAACAAGGTGAAAAATTATAATTTACTTGGATTTTAGATATAGTTTTGCTGTAAACAACATACATCATAACCGTGAATAAAATGCAATGTAATACAATACAAGTTTATTAGCTTTCCACATAAGTGTGACATTATTTACAAAACGTAAACGGTGCAAACACATAAGGACATCTCTCCTTTTTTTCGTTCAGCATCGAATGCGTTTCCTGATATTGGGTGGGTGGGTCGGATTAAAAAAAAAGAAAACCTAAAATGAAAATCATAAGAAATCTCTGATTAGGAGGCCTGGTACCCCATAATCATTGCTGTGGAGCCTGGAAGCAAATAGACCGGAACCAAAATCAATGTGACGGAACACAGTTGGTCGATGTCATTGTAACTTAAGACAATTAACGTAGAACAATATTAAGTAAAAACATGCTCCTTTTTTTCTCTATGCTCAGTTTTCAGACTGAAAGAATCATTTAAAGCGATAAATGGCTTAATTAAGTCGTTACATTGGTTTTTCTTTAATTCCAAAAATTTGGGTCGGTCGGACGACCCTAAACGGAGAAAAAAGAGAGGATGCCTTAAGCTACCAAAAGCAAATAAAAACGCCTATGACTTGACAATGCAATATTTTCAAGTTTGCAAGCGATCAATCAAAAGCGTTTGACTTTTGATATATAACTAAACATCAAGCCAAGGCATGCTATATATGTCGACAAATTGACCTATCGCAGTCGGGGTACATATTTTTTAATCCGATGGTGGCCTGTCTGTCATGTGACAAAACAGTATATCACCTTAAAGAGTGTTATCTGTCTGTTATTTGCATTCTCAAATATTCCCATCTGCTTTCACCATCGCAGCGAGTATATCCCTTCAATTTTGTTTTAGGCAAGTTGTAGAGATATTTTGTTTTACATTAGGATGGGTCATGCTATAATTTATATTTTGGGGCATTCGACTTTTAGAAAAAATCTGACCTTACCCACCGACCAATTCTTGATAAACAGTGTTGACACATTTATATGGCATGGCGTTAGGGGTAAAACTGTGGCAGAACAGTGGCAGAACTGTGGTAGAAGCTGCATTACGACCTCCCTTTGGTCGCTTCATTCGTCCCGGACTAATTATTTTAAAGCTGGGAACAAATGATCTTCTCGTCTTGATCCTTTAGTCGTGGTTCTTTCATAAATGAGCTTGTTACCATTGTGCAAGACAAGCACAACGTATAGAGAATGGTCTTCAACCCGCGAGGATGGAACCGCTAAGCAAACGCACTCTGAAGATGGACATTGTACGCCATTGGAGAGCTCACCACTGGATGCTAGAAAAAAATTAAAAAAGCTTGAGGCACAGGGAGTGGTGGATGCTTAAACTGCGGGAAAACAGGAAAATAAAGACGTTTATAAGGTTGCTCATAAAGCTAACAAAAGTAGAGACTCTGCGGCGAGTGTCCATGCTCGAAACGTTTGAAGTCGGCGATCCGCCCGTGTTCAGCTGTTAAACCTCTGAATTCTTCGCCCCCCTCGGATCCGGCATACCACTCAGACGCGAGACCCTATACTGTGGAGCTTGTAAGTCACTCACAGGAGGCACTAGGAGAAAATGAGAAGAAAGATTACTTGTATGCGGTTGTTGACAAGGCAAACAAGAAAAAGATTCCACCTCAGGAAAATAAAACGGGAACGCTCTTTTGTTTGGTTGTCTGTGCTTTTTTTTTTTGTCTAAACTTAACACCCAACTTTTCACGGCAGCCAGAAAGAGGATATTAATGAAACGCAAAAGGTAGGGAGAATAAAAGGGCAGAGAAAAAGGAAAGGAAAAGGGCAATTAAATCATTCAAAAAGAGCAATTTTTAAAAAAAAGAAACAGTCCAAATTTTAGCTTGTGCGCATGCAGCAAGTTAAAATATTTTACATTCTTGTACCTAATCTTGTTTAAATTCTATCCTTTTGCATGGCTTGGTAAAAACAGAGCTTCTTCAGCAAGACTAAAGCCCTTTTAGCGTCATGGCAGCCCAAACACTGATTCAACGGTTGAAAACGGCATTTTTTGGCGATAATTTTGTACTGAAAGTGTTAACATTTTGCTTCATACACAGAGGCCTTCCCCTTACCATGGTCTTGTGTATGCCGACCTATCAACAACAAGCAACATCGGACCAGTTAAAAGATAGTGTCTATTTGTCTATGCCGATATCGATTATGCTAAGACAGACAAGGTCAGACAAGGCATGTTCAAAATTGCCAGAAATTTGTGTCAAACAACTCGAGTATAATGATCATACATACACGCATACTTTATTTGTTAAAGCAGGTCGGTAGTGGCAGCTAAAGAGCTGATGTGGACCTAACACAATTAAAATCCTACAATACTTATACAATACTTATTAAAACTGGGATACAAACGTTATACTAAGGTAAAAACTGGCTCTTTTACAACACGCGGGAAAACGAAGCTTTTCTTCAAACCGGGGTTTTGAAAATTAAGGACAACTTCGGCCTTTATGATGGGCCGAAAACATTTTGTAAAAACGACGGTTTTCGAAAACGAGAACATTTTGATAATCATGTGATTAACCCTAGCTAGCCCTCAAGGGTGCACTCCAGGCTTTCTGCCGCTGGTGATCTTTGCGTTTTCAAATTTCTCCGGCGTAGTGTGGACGGAAAATAATTGATGCGTTTTCGGAGTGAAAACTCCACGTTATGTTGAGCAAAGTGGCTGGATTGCTATGGCATGACAGGAAATTACACAATTATTTTAGTTTTCGGTTTTTTTACAAGTCTATTTCTTCTTTCGATACCACTTGGCGCAAGATCGAATCGTGCAGAATCTCTTCATAGTGCTCAGTAGGATCTTATAGGACTAGATCATCATTATGCGATTTTGGATGAAATCTAAACTTTTCTCTCCGTTTGGAGAAAGGCGATGAGGCCTACTTTCAAAAGGGCTCAGGAAGAATGGAAATCAAAATGCAATTCAAACTTGAACTGGCCTCAGTGTATTATCAAGTTACTTGCCTGTAACATTTTATGTATTCTTGGCTTGGACGTGACCTTATCATTTTCTAAAATCTAAAACTAAAGGGCGACCAAATTTGTTATCCTCATCAGCCATAAGAGGGGATGAATTTATATCTGTTTAAAAAATTTTCAGCTCAGTAGCTTGCTTCTTGTGGAAACCAGCGCGTTTTGAATTTCAGAGCTATGACGGTGCGTGGCATAAAGCTACGAAGGCGTTTGTCGAAAAAAATAGATACTTATCTCGCGATTTTTCGCCTATTCAAGAGTTAAAGTAATAGCAAAAGTGCTTAATCGCCTAGAAAGCCAAAGTATGTTCCAAAAGTTTAAGCTATTTTCCGGACGCGATGTCGGTGCTTTACAGAGGTAAATGTACACCATCATGGCGGCTCCACACTGCCTAAATTTGTGAAAATATTTCGTCAAATATCTGAAGTTTAGGAAAGCGCGCAGGCTTAAGACTTGGAAAAGGGCTTTCTTTATCAATTCCCTATAGCATCACAATTTCTTTATTTTATCAACTTAATTGTTTTCTAACTATTTTTATTGCGTGACAGCGCAAGGCAAGAATTTTATTATGTCTGTCTTTTTTTTTTTTTTTGTCAAGCGTGTGACATAACCTTATCAATTTGGCTTCGTTTATCCTGAGCTCACTTCCCAAGTTGCTGACGATACAGACTGAAGAAAACTGAAATATATAACGCGAATAAAATGTTTTGTAGCACAAGCAATTCTTAAGGAGGCTCGAAAGGGTTTTTAGGTGCACGCGCGCGCGCAATCTACACACGCCATAGCTAAGATGCACGCGTCAGCTGAATCAGTATTAAAATCCGCACACCGGAAGTTAATGCTGCGTAAAATCGCGCGAACCGGAAATAAAATCTGCGGAAAACATTTGTTTTTAGCTCGAAAGTTTGCTCGGTGACCTATCTTGATTTTTTGCATGCACGCACCATTCACGATGGCACTTCAAATATAAAAGTTTCGGGGAAAATTATCTAGTGGAATTTTCTGTAAGCCATAAAACGAGTTTTCTGTAAATACATTTAATTCTACTAGATAATTTTTTTCCTTACTGTCTGAAAAGTTAAAGAATCTAGGGAACTTTCCAACAAAGAAATAAAAATGGTAGGTCACCGAATTAGTTTCTCAGATAATTTACAAAAACTGAAATTTAGAGGACGCTTTTGTGAGCCTTGTGCGTTGCCATGGTAACTGATATGACGTCACAAATACTCTTAAAGTATAGCCCAACAATAGAGTTGCAAGGAGACATACAGTTTGTCCACACCATGAAACATCCTTCTTTGTAATCTTCCATCGTTTCACAAACAATATAGCAACGAAAAACCCTTTCGAGCCTCCTTAACCTGTACTGAATCCGATAGCGAATTGAAGACTCTGTTAACGTTCCCGCATTAACGTCTAGCCGTGAATTTCTAGCTGTGATTTATGTGTGTAAATGGTCGAGCCTGAATCAGAATACCTTTCAAGTGCAAACGCTTACAAATTCAAATATCTATTGAAGAATCCAGCGACATTTATATATCCTGTTGTTTTTATCTAACTTGACATTAAGTATAGGTAATCGAATGATTTCGAGCGCAATTTCGAATACGAATAAGCACGAGTAAAGACTGCACGAGCCCTTAGAACGTGTGCAATTTGCGAGTGCTTATTTATTCCAAATTTTATTATTTGCTAATAATATACGAGTGACAACTTCTGTCACGCTCCAATATTTTACGTGACAAATGAAGGCAGCCAGCTTCTTCAACTTTATTCGCAGAAAAATTTGACACGTAAAAATTCGTTTACTATCTCCAAGTCATGTATTTAAACTGAGGAGCTTCTTTTAACTGTGAAATGCAGTCTTTACTCACAGTTGAATTGAAAAACTTGACCACAAAACAAAGGAAAAACTCCCTAGCCTGCGCTTTAGATGCGGCTTTCTTGACAATGTTTTTCGAGTGGCCGTTTTTAACGCCGAGAAGAAACTATTCAACCCAGCACAAGTTGCTTTAACCAAACACCGAGAAACGAAGCTAAAATCTACCAAAAAAACGGATTTTCTGAGCTCTGAAGGACATTTGTTAACTTCTCCTGGTAGCTGTCCGACTTTAGCTTCTTCAGTGGGCATTGAACAGGTTAGGTTTGCCTCCCGATTTGTTGTGGAACGACCTTTCCAATCTCTCAGACGTTTCAGTTCTTCCGCAAAAGTACAATGCTTGAACTTTTCGTCTTCAAAAGTACGTAAGATGTAGCAGGTTCTTAGGACGTCTTCTTAGGGCGTTTTGGACGTTCTTTTTTTTTTTTTCGTGGAGCTAAAGAATCTACTTTTCAACTGGTATTTTGTAATGCCGACGTGGTCGGCTGCGGCTTACAGCATATCTTTATTCACTCAAGGTAAAGTTTATGTTTTTGTCCTCACGGCTTGTGTATATATTTACTTATCAATTACCAGTTTAATAATTGTTGTTCAGCTTTGCACTTTGCTTTATTATGAGGTAATTGTATTTAAATTTAGATACAGAGTTCCAATCTTCGTTTAATTTTTATGCGCCATTTTGTTTGTCCGAGCTCAAAGTATGAGCTGTCAATCATTTTCAGTTTCACCGTTTTGCACTCAGTTTCACTTTTCTTGCACTCAATTTCACGTTTTTGCACTCAATTTCACTTTTTTTGCATTGATTTGGGATTAATTGACATGTTCTTGACCAATGAATCAGAATGCAGAAATTGTTGCTTGTATATCACTATTTGAGTTGATTCGAACATTTAAAAACTTTATTGTTTGATGGTTGATCACATTTTCTGCATCTTGTGTATGAACATGTATGGGCAATTTTCGCCATGGGCATTTTATTATATTATTTCAGTGTGTGTTTTTTTTTAACCCTGACGACTCTCTCGAGCTAATCCTAAATCAGACGTCGCACGTACGTTTATCGAGCTGACCCCGTGATCTGCTTCATCCGCGTTGGGCGATCTTCAGTCCAGAGAAACGCTTTTTCTCGTTTTAATACTGCAAGAAAATAGTTTGATCTTTCTTTGTTTCTTATTTACAAGCCACAATATTGGGGTTCATTGGCAAGCTTTCAAAATCAGCTTTTTCCGCTTAAGCGTGACATAGTGTCTGACTTCCGCTGTTTCCATCCAAGTCACGCCTCAAGTGTCGTGTCGTTGTGAATCGGCGACCCGGAACAACGTCGAAGCAAATCCGTCAACGTTTATGGGTTTCAATGGCGATGAAGACGATGAATTTAGCGAAGCTGTCTGTCTGGATGATAGTGGTGATTCATATATTCCACTTCGGAGCGAGTAAGTGTAGCGAAGAACTTATCTTTGTTAACTCTAGTATACGATTATTGCAGGTTTCATAGATGATCCCAATGGCATTCCCTTACGTATACGTGGGAATAGTTATAACATCACTCCATTTTGAAGCCAATTCTCAGCTTGTAAGGACCCACCATTCCGTGTTCAAATTTTGTATTAACTTAGGACTCACGGTAGACATAGCATGTTCGATTACCTATACAGGTCATTTTATGCAAAGCTTCACGCAATTTATATGAGAACTGGTTTTGACAAGGAAGTGAAACGAATATCACATTGAGCAGAGATGTCTTTGCGTTTCACCAGTCAGCTTCGTAGCTATGTCATCCACCTATCGACTCATTTTACAGTCAGTTATCGTTATGCCATCCTTATATGTTGTTGTATTGGTGACAGTAATCAGCAGATCTCGAACATTTGTTGTAATTCCCTTATGCTTCAACACTGTGTCTTTCGCAATTAGCGTGACCAATTCATTCGTGACGTACCATGCCCAGCATTCGGCTCGCAAACTATTTGTAACGCAACGTTTCTCTCATATGGGTCGTTTAAAGTCCTTTAAATCCAACAATTTTGTTTTCGTTAGTCCGATTCATTGATGTACGAACTTCAAACACTCACCGGAATTCCAAACCTAACCTTTTATATACGTATGTATCTTATATTGAAAAAGGTACCCCGTTCTCTTACCTTCCTGAGAACATTGCTTTTTAAAAAAATCCTGGAAATGAAGTTAATGGAGTAGTGCCTACTAAATTAAATGATACTGCCGTAAGGTGCGTAAGGGGTTTTTTGTCTCTTTAAAATATTTTAATTAAGTGGCAGTCTCTCTAAAAGCGGTCCACTGCATTTTGTGTCGGAAAAAGAGTTTTCCTTCAAACTTTTCTCAGTGAATAATCTTGGGTCATAAGTAAATGCAAAGACTTAAGAACGTCTGCGTGGGAGGCTTTATATTAAGTGATCCTTCAGAGGTAAAATATGCACGGTACTTTTGATCTGTTTTGTTTTGGAGGATCTTGAAAACATATCTATTACGTATGGATTATTGACCAAGTGTGAGGTCAAGATGGCTGGATATTGGCCAAGTTCTTTTTTTGCGTGTTTATGGACCGAGACGAAGTCGAGGTCCATAAACTCGCAAAAAAAAAGAACGAGGCCAATATCCAGTCCATCTTGACCGAACAAACTTGGTCAATAAAGGATTTATTATATGGCTTTTGGTGAAATTTTGCTTTCGGGATGCAGCGGGTAGTCCCGAGCGGGCAAGATGGCTCCATCTGCCCGCTCGGGTAGCCAATCACAGCGCGCGAGTTGGTTCATCTTGCCCGCTCACGGAGCTTGCCATATAATAACACCCGTTATCACTTTCTGAAAACCCGGAAAAATAGCTTGTCTCTGCCGGCGTTTATTTACCAAGTCCAGATCCGGCCGCTCTAAACTCCAGCTGGATTCTACTAAGCAAAGGTTACGAAGCATAGCCTTGAGCTTTTTGTCTTTCTTTTACACAGCAACTTCGAACTTTCTGTGCTTTGTGCGATTCTCACACTTCATTATGCAAATTAGGTTGTCATGCAAGTTCACATTTTAAATACTTCAACATTGTAACATTTCACCTTAAGTCTAAAATGAAAACCATTACACACAAATAAATACTATTAATGGCTTACGTAACTGAAAGTGGTGACTTTTTCCCCGTGGTTCGTTCGAAAATTGCTGGGAAATGTGGGGGCTCCAACGCATTATGCAAATTTGGCTTCTGTTAAACTTGGTGTAATCGAGGTACTCACGGTGTGTTTTTGCATCTGGCTTTTCTTTTATAATATTAATTTGACAATTTAAACGTGTAATTCAATATCTGCATGTACTTAAGGTACTTGGACGAGTAAAATTCAACTTTTAATACGTGTGAAAAGCTTCTGAAATCTGAACTCTGAAATCGACAATTTGTGACCAATGCACTCAATAGCCCTTTTCAGGGTTAACTTTGTTTATTTGCATAACAATAAAATCTGGCATGTATGCGAAGCAATTTCGGACTATTTTGTAGTTTTAGCCCGACATTGCCTCGCATCCACGCACGGTGGATTATATTGTAATGCAAATGAGAAAAAAATAACCGTGAAAAGGGCTATCCAATAGACCTTATCACGGTTCTCGACCACCCTAACTTGAGGGTGGGCAAAGCACAGTGGTCAGAAATTACAGTGTTTATATGAGAATTCGATGGCCAAAACCCTTTTTTTAAAAAGATCGAGTCTTTACGCGATTTGTGAATAGCAATGTTTAAATACTAGGTATACGATTGTATTCGCCAAGTTTGAAGTATTTATAGCTTGGCTTGGCTAGAAGACGCTCAGTTAATTTATCAAATTTCCCACACTTTTTTCTGTAAACGGACGTCTAGACGCGGTTCGCGAGAAAAAAAAATACTGACAAATATACGGAAAATTACAAAATTCACTGATTATCAAATTTATGGTGTTCTTGTTTCAATTAGGCTGAGGTGCGTACAACAAGTTGTAACTTTAATAAACACCATTTGTTTTCATAGCACATTTCAATTTTTCATAGTAGTTAACCTCAGTTTTCAGTAGTTTTTTACAGTCTTGCCGATGCTGTAAAAAAGCCTAGTATCGATCCTCTTTAATCGCAGGTAGCTTGCTAAGAAAAGTAGAGTTCTAATGTTAACAGATCAGCAGTTTTCCGTAAAGCAGAAGAAACGTGTTGCGCTGTAACTGCAGCAAATGATGGAAAGCATTTTTTTCAAACCAACAACAAAGTAAGGTGCTGGTATTCAAGCCCTTATAACTGCGTATCAGGAAGCACCTTCTAAACCGGTGAAAACACAAATTCTGAGTATCTGTGCCAATCGATTTACTACAAAAGAGCTTAAAGATATTCACAAGGCATTTGAAAATCTTCTGATAGAAAACTAATGTAAAAACTAATGTAAGAAAACTAATGTAGTTCTCGATAACACAGCAGATGATGGTGCAGATGGTTTAAAGGGTGTTACCACAGTGGCAAAAACTTGTCTTTTTGTAACGTGCGTGCTCCAAACTTGTGACATAATATTTAACAAATTGATTCCATGTTGCCGTGCGTCTGTTCAGTAATAAATCACAGAAGACGTCAAAATGTGGTAAGAACATCAGTGACACACTCTGCTATCGCCTCGTGTGCCACATTTGTGTTCCTACCACATTTTGACGCCATCTGTAACCTGTTACTGAACAGACGCACGGCAACCTGGAATCTATTGGTTTTATATAATAACGAAACAAACTACTACCGATAAATCTTTTTTTTCAAAATATTTCAAGATAACGCGAAAGCTCGAACACGGTAAAAGCCATTTGACGTAATCTATTATCTATACAAAATAAAACAATCTCATTGGTTACTATGAATAGCAAAGTCTTGTGATTGGTCCAGGAAAATCACGCCACTGTCAAATCTGTTGATAATCGGGAACTTGCTAAGGCTGTCAAGGACTGGTGTAAACAAGCTCGAAAGATGGTTAAAGGAGGCAGGCTGTATCTCAAAGACAACATATCGCGGCCGGTCAGTTTAAAACACGGCGTTAGGACATGCGGACTGTGGACTACAGTCTGGGTATAAAACACGGACTAAGGTACATGTATAGATCATGTATAAAACGTGGACTAAGCTTTATGGGCGTCTGGGTATAAAATACGGACTCAGGTGTAAAACACGGACTATGCATTACGGATCGGATTGGGTATAAAAACGGAATCGGGTATGAACAAGCGCACATTGGGTTTAAATTACACCCTCTTTCAGTGTTACTTGCATAGGCAACATTTTATCGACGTGCCCTCTAAGCTGACCTATGTGAAAAATGTAAACGATCGACTACACTGAATCGCTTGATTTATGCCGTAAATCGGGAAACATGCACAACCTTCTACGGCGATTTGAGGTAAGTAAGTATCAGTTATTTGTCATTTATTTCGCAAATAATTAGAAAATGTGCCATTTTACAGTTAAAAGGCTTCTCAGCCGTTTACGTAATATGTCAAGAGATGGCGTATCATGCTGAAAGATGGTCGAAATATGTCACCTATGCACCTAACATTAGAAAAGGAGGGTGTAATGAGGAGTCAGGACCAAGATTGTAAAATATTGTATTGTTTTTGCCCGTGTATTTTACCTAGTCCGCAGTCGGTAGGCCGCATTTAGTCCACGGGTCGCGTTTTATTTCCGAGTCCATAAATTATTTATTTCTACCCAGTCCGTAATGAGTATTGTCCGTTTTATACCCCGTCTGTAGTTCGCAGTGCGCATGGAATCCGCAGTCCGTGTTTTATACTGGCCGATATCTCGATCTGAGAGGATGGTTGCTGCTGGCCTGATCATTGTAGATCGTTTGCCTTAATTACCGTATAAAATAAGCCCATGGAATTCCATGGAATTCTGTCTGGGTTTGGGACATGGAATTCCATGGTGGTTTTTTATTTTCCTTTTTTTTCCCATGGAACTCCTCAGAGTTTTTCTCATGGAATTTTTTTTTTTGTTCATAGAATTTTATGAAGGTTTTCCATGTACGTCCATGGAAAAAGGTAAATATTGCATAAAATAAGGCTGCAGCCCCCCCAAAATTTTGGGCAACCTAGATTTTTTGGGCAGCAAGAGAAATTTGGGCAAAGCCAATTATTTAAGATGTTTTCGAGCTGTTTTCTGAATAGATAGATATTTTCTATTTTTACCTGAAGTCGGCACTGTAAAGCCAGTTAAATTCACACAAGACAGCGGTTGCCTAGCACGTGACCGGAGCTTCTGGTCATTAGTAAAGGGAATCATAAGTTGATATACAACTATCTTTTTATTTTTTTGGCACTGTACTGTACTGCACTGCACTAGCTGGTGTTGTAAATTAATTAGAATCAATTTCGGCATAACATTCTAGAATCATATCGTAGATTATCGACTCAGTGGAGTCTGGAGACTCTCAGAAGATCTGAGTCACGTGCTAGGCAACCACTTCTCGTGTGAATTTAAGTGCGTGAAGCCAGTGAAATTCACGCCCGTAGTTTCGAAAAAATAATTACGCGACAGTAGAAGCAAATACGCATCTTGCATGCGTTTTCTAGTAGAACTGTCCTTGTACCATATTAGACATGTCAAATCCAGCGCCACAGAAACGAAAGCGGGCCTATCGCCATCGCGTTAAATGCTCGGAATGTAAAAAAGAAATTGTTGCTGAGTACCAAGACGCTCATGCAAGAACCAAGCACGTAGGCAAGAAAGTTAAATTTAGTATTTCTCGTGCGCCAAATCAATCGCAACTAGGTTTCACCGGCGGGGATGAAACAATCACCAATATGGTTAAATGCAGTAGAGTTGACACCGAAAACGTTGGCTCAGATCTTCAGAATGACAGCAGTACAGATATAGTGGTGGATTCATCAGATACTGCTGTGGATAAGTCTGAAATGGAGGCGATGCAAGTGAATAATGGTGCTCATCGTACTCCGGCTACGTCAGAATTTATGGATGTTGGTGTGACAGATGAATCCGAAATCATGGATAAAGGTAATTCGGATAAGTCAGAAATCATGGATATGGAAAGCATAGATAATGGTGCTGACAATGTTACTAGTGCTCCAGATGCGAGAGAAATTGTAGATAATGGTGCTAACTCTGACATCGTGCATAACACTAATAGGGATATGTCCATTTCAGTTCTAATAGATAATAGTGTTCCAGAAAAGTCACCTATGTCAGCTATCACGGATAATAATGCTCCAGATAAGTCAGATATCGTAGATGGTGCGCACAATTCTTTCTGGATACAAATTTATGTAGTACACTGAAAATTGAAAAGATCTGTTTCAGCCCCAAATTGTCAATTCAGCCCTGCTGGGGAAAGTCTGATTCAAACCTTCCTGGAGCCATTTGAGCGTAATCTGGGCCAAAAAAGCTACATCAAAAAGCTATTCCAGCCCACGTTAGGGCCCATTTCAGCCCAAGGACCAAATCAGCCCTAGCCAATTGGACTGTATTGGCCCTGATTTAAGGGAGCCAAATTAGACCCAAAAATAGGACTGTATTTTACTCACCGAATCGGCCCTATTTTTAGGGCTAAAACAGATATTTCTGATTTACAGTGTAGTACTTGCCAAACGTCCAGTGATATAGATGAGAGTCCTCAGCAACCGATCTTGAAGTACTACAACCCAAAAAAATTTGGCAGTGAATCATTTTCTAGAGATTTCAACCCAGCCTGGTACAAACGATATCCATGGCTGAGCTACGACTTTGAAACGAAAGAAAGCGTGCTGCTACCCATGCCAGAAGTACTTGAATGCCCACGATTTCACGTTTGACAATTGGAAGAAGCCAGAGCGTCTTACTAAGCACCACAAGAGTGACAACCATCAAACGGCCATGGCGAAATGGATTGATAGTAGAGCAAATAAGAAGAGAAATACTTCAATACTGAGCAAACTCCAGGAATCACACAAACATGATGTAAAGGAAAATCGTGAGTACTTGAAAGTTATCATTGAATGCCTCATGTTTACAGCCCAGCAGAACATCGCCCAGCGGGGCCACGATGAACAACGTGATGGTTTGAGTAATAGTAGTGATGTAAATAGAGGTAATTTTCTGGAACTAATTCACTTGCGGTGCAAGGACATAGCTTGGCTAAAGGATAAACTTTATAGCCAGCTTCAGAAGCACGCGCAGTGGACATCTCCAGTGATACAAAACGAACTGCTACAAATTATTGCCGATCTCATTCGCGAGCGTATCACAAACGATGTGCGAGCCAGCGGATGGTATGGTATCATCTTGGATGAAACATCAGACATTAGCAGAACAGAACAAGTTTCACTTTGCCTTAGTTTCGCGCTGAATGGAACGAAGAAAGAAGCATTCATTGGTTTCTACTCCACGAAATCAACCGAAGGCGAAGTACTGTATGAATTGGTGAAATCCTCTGTCACTGAACTCAATCTTGACTTAAAGAACATTGTTGGTAAAGCATTCGATGGGGCGGCTAATATGAACGGTGTACACAAAGGACTCTCGACAAGAATGAAAGAGTGCTCCCCTTTCGGCAACTACATCCACTGTTACGGACATGTGCTCAACCTCGCACTTCAGGATACTATGACACAGACTGAACCACTGCGGAACGCTCTGGGGACTATCCAGGCTCTGTACAACTTCTTAGAAGCGAGTCCAAAACGACACGTCTTGTTTAGTGACACAGAAGTACCAGGTGAGGATTTGAAACTGACGCTGAAGTCATTGAGTACCACTCGATGGTCATGCCGGTGGGAAGCCGTAAAGGCCGTGTATGGGCAAATGGAACGCATTGTAAAAGCCCTGCTCACTTAACACTTACCAGGGGCGGATCCAGGAATTTCTGAAAGTGGGGGTTGTACACTATCAATGAATGTCACCTGTTCATGTCGCTTGTTATACCTGAACCTGATACGACCTTTGCGAAATGTACATTATCTTTTCATAACTTGACAAGCAGTCGAATGGTAAAAGTGAAATAACTTCGTAAAAACAATTTTATTCTATTATTATTTTACGAAGAATCAAGCAAAATAACAAAAAAAGATTCTCAAAGGGAGGGGGGGGGGGGGGTTGCAACCCCCTCAACCCCTCCCCAGGATCCGCCTTTGCTTACTATGCTTCCATCGACAAGGTGGTGTCCGAGCTTGAGCTCAGGTTTAGGTGAAATGACCAGGAAATCCTCTGTGCTTTGGGAAATATCTGTAACAGTGAAACACCTGATAAAGAAAGCTTCTCCCGCATTGCTAAGTTTTACAACATCGACGGCGAGATTCTGGAAGCCGAGCAGAAAATGTACGCGAGTTTTCGTCGCGTGCGCGGATTAGGCTACATGACAGTTTCAGAAATACTAGAGACAATGCACCATAATGATCTATTTGATATATTTCCAGAGTTTTCAAAGGTGGTGCATATCCTTGCAGTGATACCTGCTACATCGTGTTCAGCAGAGCGATCATTCAGTGCGTTGCGCCGATTGAAAACTTACCTCCGCAGCGCCATGGGGCAACAACGTGTCAGCAACATTGCTCTTATCAACATTGAAAGGGCAAATGCCAACTCTGTTGTCAGTAATGACATGGACCGCATCATTGATATCTTCGGCCGTCGAAATGGAAGAGACAGCTATTTCTTCTAAGTTTAAAGTGTTTTTCACTCATATGTAGATTCATATATCAAAAAAAAAAATTCACTTCCTATGTAGGCCATTGTTAGTGCATCGTATGACCCTCGTTTCCTTTCGACTGTTTCGTAAAATTTAGGCAATTTGTAAGAATTTTTTTGGGCAAATGGTTCACAGCCCCCCGCCACCCCCCTGGCAAAAAAATGCCCGTACGCCTATTTTCTTGGATCGAGCGAGTTCAATATTCGAGTAATGTCCAGGATTGAACGCAGCTACGAAAACTGCGAAATTTACAAAAATTCGCCATACCACTTACAAAATCAACAAAATTTATTCAAAACGTTGCAGGGAAGCCCTGTCCAAAGTTACGAAAATTGCGAAAATTACGAAATTTACGAAAACTGCGAAATTTACAATAATTCGCAATACCAGTTACAAAATCAACGAAATATATTCAAGGGGTTGCAGGGAAGGCCCATCGAAAGTCACGAAAATTACGAAATTTGCGAAAACTGCGAAATTTATGATAATTTACAATACCACGAAATTTGCGAAAACTGCGAAATTCACGATAATTCACCATACCACTTACAAAATCAACGAAATTTATTCACAGGGTTGCAGGAAGGCCCATCGAAAGTTACGAAAATTGCGAAAACTACAAAATTTACGAAAACTGCAAAATTTACGATAATTCGCAATACCACTTACAAAATCAACGAAATTTATTCACAGGGTTGCAGGAAGGCCCATCGAAAGTTACGAAAATTGCGAAAACTACAAAATTTACGAAAACTGCGAAATTTACGATAATTCGCAATACCACTTACAAAATCAACGAAATATATTCAAAGGGTTGCAGGGAAGGCCCATCGAGAGTCACGGAAATTACGAAATTTGCGAAAACTGCGAAATTTACGATAATTCACAATATCACTTACAAAATCAACGAAGTTTATTCACAGGGTTGCAGGAAGGCCCATCGAAAGTTACGAAAATTGCGAAAACTACGAAATTTACGAAAACTGTGAAATTTACGATAATTCGTAATACCACTTACAAAATCAACGAAATTTATTCACAGGGTTGCAGGTAGGCCCATCGAAAGTTACGAAAATTGCGAAAACTACAAAATTTACGAAAACTGTGAAATTTACGATAATTCTCAATACCACTTACAAAAAAAACGAAATATATTCAAAGGGTTGCAAGGAAGGCCCATTGAAAGTTACGAAAATTACGAAATTTACGAAAACTGCGAAATTTACGATAATTCGCAATACCACTTACAAAATCAACGAAATATATTCGAAATGTTACAAAAAGTGCAAAATTTGCTGAAATTTGCAAGACCATAGACAAAATCAACGAAATTTAGGGAAACTGCGATATTTATGAGAATTCACTAGTCCATCAATGAAATCGAAGGAAATTTTTCAAAGGGTCAGATGAAAGTCCTTGATAAAAATAACCCAAACTGTAATATTTACATGTAGGTCAATTCACAAAAGCATGGATTATATCTAATGTGTCTTTTGATAGGCCTAAATAGTAAATGTAAGATAAACCAAAACATTAAAGTGAAGTATATTTCACCCTCACCCCACATCAAACTAGAATTCCATTCAAATTATTCGCTTTATCCCTAGTGGGACAAGCAAGGTCAATTAAACCAAAAGTATGAACATTTCATGATTATTGACTGTTTGCAACAGTGGAATGTCCTTTAATAGGGGCATGGACGTTCGGAGAACTCTTTTGTATGTGGAAATAAGTTGCGTTTTTCAGTTTCATGGATTACAACGTGCAAAAAAGGTTATTCCACGAAAGCTTTCTGCAAATTTGCAAAGTATTTCCAACACGAACTTTAGTATTTACTATTAAACTCACAGATCCACGCAAAACAGGGTAGCCACTTAATATAGACTTCTCTGAAGTGAAGTTTCCATAGCCTTTAAGGTGGCTGAACACAGTTTTTGATACCTCTGTTTCATTTACATTTTTCTCTAAAACCCTTGATCCTTTGGTCACCAAAAATGGCAGCAAGCAAGTTAACAACACAAACTTCAACTTTTTGATAATTAAGCTGACGTATGTACCGTTGCCATGGCAACATGATCAAATATAAACAGGTGTTTAAAATCGGTTTTGTTTATTTGCAGAAAATCTAGTCATTAGATTTTCTTTATAATTTGCATGCAACAAGCTTGTAACGATACTCGCAAGTTAGGACTATTTTAATAATAATTTAACAAACAGATCTTTAATTATCCCTCTTTGAAGGTTCACTGGCATATCTTGAATTTCCTTTGTTAAAGTTCAATTTTTTTTCAATCCTCCAGTTACTTATTTCCTAAAGTATTTTCGTGCCAAATTTCGTGAAATTCTAATGAGTGGTTCTCGAGAAATAAGCGCCTCCGAGAAGTCAATTTTTCACTCAATCGCACTTTTTTCGACTTACTACGCATGCCCTGCATTTAACTGGGTTCTTTTAGCAACAAAGAAATAGCAGAGCTGAGTTCTTTGCATCGTTACCTTTCTAACATACCTTACTAATAAAAGAGTTAAACCATCAATTCAATACATTGTGTTCATTTGTGAAGAAAAAAATAGTAGATAGCGCAGACATTGAGCAAATAAAATGATCGCTATATTTATGCCATGTTTGTTTTTATGCAATACTTGTGCGCGCGCTGAATCGCGTTAGCAAGAGCGCGCGCCAAAACTGTGTTCAGCCACCTTAATGAAGGTTGCCAATAAAGAATGCAGCATACAGATAGGTATGATGATTTCTGCAACTACAAATATGGAGGGTGTAAACGCGAAGGAAATTGAAATTGAAATTAAAGGCAACGAAGTGAAAGTAAATCGACAAAGCGATTACTTACAAGCAATCTGATGGTCCCTAGTACAAACACTTCATAGGTATGCCGATATACACAGTCATTATGCACAAAATTAAGAAAAAGGAAGGACTTGAACTAAGGGAATAAGCAACATGGCGTCCGAAGGTCATATCGCTGACCTTTTCGTATCAACAGGCATATTGTCATGTTAGAGTCGCGAAATGTCCTTTAAGACGGTAGGTTTATGTTCTATAATGAATTACTCTTTTGTGACCTTTCCCAAAGCTCGCTTTAAGATTAGAGTAGTTTTAGGACAATCTTTATACGTTGCGACGAGTTTGTAGAATGGTGGAATATTTTTCTTCCGCCAAAGATTGGCGTACGCTAAAATTAAACATAGCTGAAAGCACTTTCGAATAAGACGCTTTAGACTGATGTATGCTTCGAATGTTCGATTCTTGAGTCCCTTAATACAAGCCAACTGAATATCACCCTTTGAGTACGGTAGGGTAAATGAGTAACCCGCGACAGGTTGCGTCTGCGACGCAGGCTGGGAAATACTTGTCCAAAGTATGCTTTCGATACTCATTTGATTCTGCATAGAACGAACGCTTTGAGAACGAACCATGACAATATGTTGTCCATTCTTGTGTTTCATTAATCTCACATCGGTCGTGACTTTTCCCGACACTGGCTTTAACTAAGGTTGGAGGAGTTTTACAACAATTTAATACGCCACGTGTTTGTAGAATGGTGGAATATTTTCCTGGCGCGCTTTTTAATCCCAGAGACAGGCGTGCGCTAAAATATCGTTGATAGCGTTTTAGAATAAGAAGCTGTCCTTGTTGAATGAGTGCTTCGCTACACGGCTAATAAAAGGTGTGTTCAGTGGAATGGAATATTCTCCTCTCGCTTTATCTTTTTATGGACACGCGCGCTTAGTAGAAGGTAGAATAAATACTCAGGCAACAAGAAACGCTTATCTCGTGTTATGTTTTGCTTCTGTTATGTTAATTTCATATCATTCCGCTCACTTGGTCTCACTTTCCCCTTAACCCGTTTTTAATACGATACTCGGTCAACAGCAAATGCCTTAGAACGAGAGAAACATACAGCTTGTTATCTTGTTTTGTGTGTTACATGTATGCGGTAATAATATATTTTCATCCCGCTAAATCGTTCCAGAGAGAACAAAAACATGCTTGTCGTCTTTGGCGGTCCTTTTGTGTTATGTTAACTGCGAAAAAATCGCAAATTTTGTAAAATCCGCAGGTCGGCACTAGTAGGTGGAATTTGCATTACA
>JAHPZR010030186.1:37500-52139 GCA_019787425.1 Platygyra sinensis | reverse complement strand
GGTATTATCCATGTGCGAGGAGTAACTCCTGACAAGTGCACACTGACTGAAGGTACAAGGTTTACTAGCCTGCGAAAACAGCCGTCCTTCTTCGCTCCCTGGCCCGAGTGGCGTTTCACGCGAAACGCCACTCGGGCCGGGAGCGAAGAAGGACGGCTGTTTTCGCAGGCTAAAGGTTTACATTGGTTTCTATTTTGTATTGAAAATGTTGCTTGCATAAGCGATTTTTGTGCTAATGTTGTCCTTTCTGTTGCTAACTGCTGTCCTTACATGCAGTCTTTGTATTAGAATTCTGAATTTTTTTCATTGCGCACCATCAATTCCCACTCGTTTGAGCTCTTCCTTGACCCTTACAACTAATGACTTCAAATGCCCTGTTAAGGCTTAAGTGCAAAACATGACAAGATATGTTGTCTAGCTTTATTCACAGGTTTCCCGCATTGTAACGTAAAACTCAGGAGACCATGCAAAGCCAGTTACATAGCCAGTGTTTCAAATTCAAGGAAATTTTTTCAAACTTAGAGCCCTTTTATTTCAATTGGATAATACTGGTCATTACTTAGTACAATCATCTGTTACATTCAACTGCTTTGATGTTCTCAATGACTTTTGCACAGCTGAACCCTGCTATCTTTAGCTCTCATGATTCAAGACTGTACTATTATATTCAAGGGAAAGTGTCCAAAGTTTGAGATAGCGGGGAGTTCAAGATAGCATGGCTTTACAGTATATCAAATGTTATTGTTTTACGTGTAACTTGTATACATATGGTATTATTCTTACTGTTACATGGAAAATGCGCTATATAAGTTTTCAAAATTATATTATTATTTTACTAAACGTTTTGCTTCTATCGCTTTGATGACCTGCATGTTAATGTTATTTATTTCACACGTATTATCAGTTCAAGAATGGCAAAAGAATTTAAACCAGAAGCTTGAACCATTTCTGCAAGAAAAAGAATTACTCAAAGATGATGAAGTTGTGCAACTTGGAAAAAAGGACCCTGAAGCATATCCTTCAATAATTTATTACTAGGGAGCTTTAGATTGGACTACGAGTACGAGTTTCAGTACGAGTACGACTTTCGAATTTCAAACCAGTGACATTTCCAGAGCCCTCCTTCTTCATGTTGGTTTTACGTAGAGAGAGCACCTCATGGGATGAAATGGGTATGTGTTGTGATAATGTGAAGCCTGAAAACTAGAATTGAAAAGTCGTACTCGCAGTCAATCTCGTACTCGTAGTCCAGTCTAAAGCTCCCTACTATTTACGGGTAAAATCAACAATGACAGGCAATACGATGATCTGTGAGAGTCTGCATGAGACCCCATTAAAAAATAAAAACAAATCAAACTGCACCTATACTGAAAAAATAGATTATCATAAAAAAAATACCACTAGCTGGGTGTTACTAAACTGCGGATTGCAGACCGCGGAACCTCTATTTTTTTCAAAGAAAAACCGAAGGAGAAGTGATTTTATAAAACATTTAACTACAAAAAACTGCGATAAAATACTTTTTACAAACACTGAGAAAATTTTTCAGTTAAAACCGAAAACGTTTCGACGTTAAAGTCACGTCATTATCAAATCAAAAATCATAGTGAAGGTAAAATGTGTAATATTAATTAAAATAGGGCTTCAATTACAATGGGAATAAAGTCATAATGATGTTCTTTAAACAAAGAGTTCGGTTTTAACTGAAAAATTTTCTCAGTGTTTGTAAAAAGTATTTTATCGCAGTTTTTTGTAGTTAAATGTTTTATAAAATCACTTCTCCTTCGGTTTTTCTTTGAAAAAAATAGAGGTTCCGCGGTCTGCAATCCGCAGTTTAGTAACACCCAGCTAGTGGTATTTTTTTTTATGATAATCTATTTTTTTCAGTATAGGTGCAGTTTGATTTGTTTTTATTTTTTAATGGGGTCTCATGCAGACTCTCACAGATCATCGTATTGCCTGTCATTGTTGATTTTACCCGTAAATAGTAGGGAGCTTTAGACTGGACTACGAGTACGAGATTGACTGCGAGTACGACTTTTCAATTCTAGTTTTCAGGCTTCACATTATCACAACAATCTTCCAGTTAGTAATCTTTTGTTCTGCAGAGAACAGAGGAGGGTGAAGAGTGTGAAGCTAAACCTGTTGATGATTCTGAAATACCCAACCTTCCAAATGAAAACCCAATTTTAGTCTCACTTTCTGAAGATGCAACTGAGGAGGAAGAAGGCGAGGAAATGGAACTGATGGGGACATCGTCTCCACATCAGGGGGAGCCTGGGGAGAAACCAGAGGTAGATTTATCACGTGACAACAGCCTATTGCGGGTATTGGATCGTTTGATTTTATACCTGAGGGTGGTTCATTCTCTGGATTATTACAATGGCTCTGACTATCCTTATGAAGATGAAATGCCTAACAGATGTGGTATTATCCATGTGCGAGGAGTAACTCCTGACAAGTGCACACTGACTGAAGGTACAAGGTTTACTAGCCTGCGAAAACAGCCGTCCTTCTTCGCTCCCTGGCCCGAGTGGCGTTTCACGCGAAACGCCACTCGGGCCGGGAGCGAAGAAGGACGGCTGTTTTCGCAGGCTAAAGGTTTACATTGGTTTCTATTTTGTATTGAAAATGTTGCTTGCATAAGCGATTTTTGTGCTAATGTTGTCCTTTCTGTTGCTAACTGCTGTCCTTACATGCAGTCTTTGTATTAGAATTCTGAATTTTTTTCATTGCGCACCATCAATTCCCACTCGTTTGAGCTCTTCCTTGACCCTTACAACTAATGACTTCAAATGCCCTGTTAAGGCTTAAGTGCAAAACATGACAAGATATGTTGTCTAGCTTTATTCACAGGTTTCCCGCATTGTAACGTAAAACTCAGGAGACCATGCAAAGCCAGTTACATAGCCAGTGTTTCAAATTCAAGGAAATTTTTTCAAACTTAGAGCCCTTTTATTTCAATTGGATAATACTGGTCATTACTTAGTACAATCATCTGTTACATTCAACTGCTTTGATGTTCTCAATGACTTTTGCACAGCTGAACCCTGCTATCTTTAGCTCTCATGATTCAAGACTGTACTATTATATTCAAGGGAAAGTGTCCAAAGTTTGAGATAGCGGGGAGTTCAAGATAGCATGGCTTTACAGTATATCAAATGTTATTGTTTTACGTGTAACTTGTATACATATGGTATTATTCTTACTGTTACATGGAAAATGCGCTATATAAGTTTTCAAAATTATATTATTATTTTACTAAACGTTTTGCTTCTATCGCTTTGATGACCTGCATGTTAATGTTATTTATTTCACACGTATTATCAGTTCAAGAATGGCAAAAGAATTTAAACCAGAAGCTTGAACCATTTCTGCAAGAAAAAGAATTACTCAAAGATGATGAAGTTGTGCAACTTGGAAAAAAGGACCCTGAAGCATATCCTTCAATAATTTATTACTAGGGAGCTTTAGATTGGACTACGAGTACGAGTTTCAGTACGAGTACGACTTTCGAATTTCAAACCAGTGACATTTCCAGAGCCCTCCTTCTTCATGTTGGTTTTACGTAGAGAGAGCACCTCATGGGATGAAATGGGTATGTGTTGTGATAATGTGAAGCCTGAAAACTAGAATTGAAAAGTCGTACTCGCAGTCAATCTCGTACTCGTAGTCCAGTCTAAAGCTCCCTACTATTTACGGGTAAAATCAACAATGACAGGCAATACGATGATCTGTGAGAGTCTGCATGAGACCCCATTAAAAAATAAAAACAAATCAAACTGCACCTATACTGAAAAAATAGATTATCATAAAAAAAATACCACTAGCTGGGTGTTACTAAACTGCGGATTGCAGACCGCGGAACCTCTATTTTTTTCAAAGAAAAACCGAAGGAGAAGTGATTTTATAAAACATTTAACTACAAAAAACTGCGATAAAATACTTTTTACAAACACTGAGAAAATTTTTCAGTTAAAACCGAACTCTTTGTTTAAAGAACATCATTATGACTTTATTCCCATTGCAATTGAAGCCCTATTTTAATTAATATTACACATTTTACCTTCACTATGATTTTTGATTTGATAATGACGTGACTTTAACGTCGAAACGTTTTCGGTTTTAACTGAAAAATTTTCTCAGTGTTTGTAAAAAGTATTTTATCGCAGTTTTTTGTAGTTAAATGTTTTATAAAATCACTTCTCCTTCGGTTTTTCTTTGAAAAAATAGAGGTTCCGCGGTCTGCAATCCGCAGTTTAGTAACACCCAGCTAGTGGTATTTTTTTTATGATAATCTATTTTTTCAGTATAGGTGCAGTTTGATTTGTTTTTATTTTTTAATGGGGTCTCATGCAGACTCTCACAGATCATCGTATTGCCTGTCATTGTTGATTTTACCCGTAAATAGTAATAAATTATTGAAGGATATGCTTCAGGGTCCTTTTTTCCAAGTTGCACAACTTCATCATCTTTGAGTAATTCTTTTTCTTGCAGAAATGGTTCAAGCTTCTGGTTTAAATTCTTTTGCCATTCTTGAACTGATAATACGTGTGAAATAAATAACATTAACATGCAGGTCATCAAAGCGATAGAAGCAAAACGTTTAGTAAAATAATAATATAATTTTGAAAACTTATATAGCGCATTTTCCATGTAACAGCAAGAATAATACCATATGTATACAAGTTACACGTAAAACAATAACATTTGATATACTGTAAAGCCATGCTATCTTTAACTCCCCGCTATCTCAAACTTTGGACACTTTCCCTTGAATATAATAGTACAGTCTTGAATCATGAGAGCTAAAGATAGCAGGGTTCAGCTGTGCAAAAGTCATTGAGAACATCAAAGCAGTTGAATGTAACAGATGATTGTACTAAGTAATGACCAGTATTATCCAATTGAAATAAAAGGGCTCTAAGTTTGAAAAAAATTCCTTGAATTTGAAACACTGGCTATGTAACTGGCTTTGCATGGTCTCCTGAGTTTTACGTTACAATGCGGGAAACCTGTGAATAAAGCTAGACAACATATCTTGTCATGTTTTGCACTTAAGCCTTAACAGGGCATTTGAAGTCATTAGTTGTAAGGGTCAAGGAAGAGCTCAAACGAGTGGGAATTGATGGTGCGCAATGAAAAAAATTCAGAATTCTAATACAAAGACTGCATGTAAGGACAGCAGTTAGCAACAGAAAGGACAACATTAGCACAAAAATCGCTTATGCAAGCAACATTTTCAATACAAAATAGAAACCAATGTAAACCTTGTACCTTCAGTCAGTGTGCACTTGTCAGGAGTTACTCCTCGCACATGGATAATACCACATCTGTTAGGCATTTCATCTTCATAAGGATAGTCAGAGCCATTGTAATAATCCAGAGAATGAACCACCCTCAGGTATAAAATCAAACGATCCAATACCCGCAATAGGCTGTTGTCACGTGATAAATCTACCTCTGGTTTCTCCCCAGGCTCCCCCTGATGTGGAGACGATGTCCCCATCAGTTCCATTTCCTCGCCTTCTTCCTCCTCAGTTGCATCTTCAGAAAGTGAGACTAAAATTGGGTTTTCATTTGGAAGGTTGGGTATTTCAGAATCATCAACAGGTTTAGCTTCACACTCTTCACCCTCCTCTGTTCTCTGCAGAACAAAAGATTACTAACTGGAAGATTGTTGCTTAGAATCTGTTCTTGTATCATTCAATGACTAATCACTATAAAATCAATAAACCAAACAACACAAACCACTTATAGACATGTGTTTCAACAAGTAGACAGCAACGTACCACAAGAACACAATAACCGTTTATTTTGAGAAGTCATTCTTCCTTATATATACATCATAACGAGGCTACCGTGCGCCCTAGTACCCAGGCTACCTAGCCTACCAAACATAACAACATGTTTAATACTTGGGATATCCTCTGTATACCGGCATGTAGTTAGTTTGATGCATAGACGGTAATTTCTACTGAAATCTACTGCTATATTGTTCTTTAGCCACACAAAGAACACATTGTGATTCTCAAAGCTACAAGTGAAGTTTTGCATTTCTTAGGACGCTGTCCGTGCAGTTTAGTAACACAGCCGGCATTACAGTAAATGTTTCGACCGTGAGTTGCAAAGCACATTCCATTTAGCACATCATTTTATTTCAACCAAGGCAGTGGAAGTAATATGCCACGCTTGGTGCCAAATGTGCAAACTACAAGTTAAGACCCAGCTCATTTGCTTTTTGGTAGGTTTTTCTCAATCAATAAAGCTAAGAGGTGGGAATTCGATCCACCTCATTAGCTTTTTGGTGGGTTTTTCAATAAAGCTAAGAGGTGAGAATTTGATCCGCCAACGCGTCAAGTGACACTGAGTCTCAAGTAATGTCAGTCAGTAGTTGAATCTCCTGACACTCAGCCGGCGCATCAGTTCACAACAAGTGTTCCAATGAATACGCCTTTCCACTGAAATGTCGGCTGAAATCAGATAAAACGTACATATTATATACTCATGCAGCTTATACCTCAGCAGCTTCTTTCTCGGCTTTCTCTCTCGCCTCAGTCTCCTCCTTGCTCTCTTTCTCGTACAGTGTAGATCGCTTGTCCAGTACGCGGATGAGCCTGGCCGCTAGTTTGATGTCATCACGAATGGCTTGTTTTGCTGAAGCAGCACCAGCAACTGCTCGAACTCGACGAGAAAGATCCCTGTTCACTACAGGGCTCAACTCGACATCTTTCACCTTAATTGAGGGAAAATATTTAAACCACATTTGCGTTCCATTACTAAAAGAATGCGTTAAAACTAAAAAAAATGAAATGAAACACCATTTGAACCGCCATACTTAAAGTAATCCTTAATACATTACTTGCACTATAACTTGTGACTTTCAGGGTTCAAACAGCTTTATAACATAGATAGGTCCCTGCGCGCGCTCTGATTGGCCAAAAACCTATGTTTTATCAGAGTGCAAAACATAGAAAAAGCGTGTTTTATTGTTTTGCGCGCGTAAAATGTATATCATAAAGCAAATGACGAAGCCTAAACCGTGTATTACACTGTGATAAAACACTCCAGTCATTTGAGAACACTCGAGAAATGTAGAAAACACTCGCCTGCGGCTCGTGCTTTCTACATTTCCCTCGTGTTCTGTCGTGTTTTATCACAGTGTAATACACGGCTTAGGCTTCTTTATTTGTTAAATAGAAATAGAATACATGCTAAATCCTCTTTGGTTACAACTTAAATGTTGAATCCACGGCCTTTATCAACCGCCCTTTTTAGATCCATTGATAAAAGGAGATGAGCAACCCAAGTAAGTATTTTTAGAGCAGCTTAACTAAATCCGGTGGCTGCTCTGGAGACAGCAAGGAAAATATTCTGGTTTAGAGCACTGGTTTTAAAGTAAACCATCCATTGGTTGTTAAGTCAACCATCCATGACGACGAAACAACGAGCAGTAAGGTGAAAAACTAGTGACTTATGAAATGAATATCAATTTTAATAGGAAGACAAAGGGGCAATGACTTTAGAATGGAAACAATGTTATTTCAAGTATATAATAATATTACACTGATGTACTTGACTTTGAAAATTTAGCAATTATTGAATGAGGCTGAGTAGGAAAGGAAGAATTATGCAGATCTAGGAGGGTGTTATCCACTGAGGCCGAACAGAGATCTGCAGAATTCTTCATATCACGCGAAAGCCGAATTCAATAATAGTTTTATTATTCGCTTTAACTATTTCCCCGTTTTTAAAGGAATTTTGCTATTTCGATCTTTGCTTTTCTGCTCGCCAAAAAGAAAACAACCTTGTCCCCAGGTTTCTCTGTCAACAGTTCAATAACCTGCAGCGGGCTGCATTTTGAGGTCATTTTGACGTCACTGGTTTGATATGACAAAGTTCTTTCCAAATTTGGTCAACAGCAGCTGGTTATGGTGAATTATGCATGTGATTTAAACCAACCAGAAACGGGGAATATTTTGAATGAATAATAAAACATGGCATTCCACTAACCCGAATATTATTTAAGTCCCAGCAAATTTCTTTTATGTTTACACTTCGATCAAAAGTAATCCATCCTCGTCTGAAGAATCTACAAATAATGGGGCGAAAAGAACCATAATCATGCAGCAGCACGCCTACATATGAACTTTCTAATAGTGTTGGAAATCGGTTAACATTTCATAATTATCAGAAATAACTGGATTGTCACAAACAGTTCATATTGATTATACCGCTAATCAGACAACACTGCTAATAAGTACTCCATGTATTTCTAATTTAACCTGGCTGAGTTAGTACAAGTCAGAGCACATCTCATTGTCAGTAAAAAAACCTTCGTTGTTGAAACCGTGAAAGACAAATACACGAGGCAAAGCTGTTGGACTGGGTTTACATTGATTCAATGTTGCAACATTCTGAATTTTAGCACAATGTTGATGAGAGCTTTCATTTCATTCATTTGATCACTTGGGATAGCAGTAATATAAGTAATTGTGAAACACATTAAAAATTTTCGGGCCATTATTTTGTGAGTTTCGGTTCAAGTTTTGGTACAATTTGTTACATGAACCAAGTTGGTTAGTTTGATAAAAGCAACGAACTAGCCAATCCATACTGGACTCCCAGCTACCCGAACACCTGAAACAGGCTGTTAGAATGGGAGAGGAAACTCAAAAATAATCCTGTTTAGTGATAACCAACCCCCTTCATCTTGTTATAGTTCAAATATTTGACACAGGACTAAACAGTGAAGTTTGAGCCCAGTCATCATGCTTAACTTACTTTCTGTCAGGACTGGGATCTGAGAGAGCAACTCGAAGATATCCAGCGAACCGTTTACACACCTACAACAAAATCACTTCCATTACTAAGATGTCCAGCAAACCAATTACATGAGAGCTACAACTAAAGCATTTCCACAGCCAAAAATCATAAAAGGATAAATACTTACAGCAGCAATGTCAGCTTTTGATATGTTCGGTGGAACACTCCTCATAAACAGGGAGAATGTTTTGTGCAGTGCACGTGGTCCTGCTGTGATGGAAAGCTGTTTCCCTTCATCACCATCCATTTCTTCCACTTCTTCCCCATCCTCCGTTGTATCTTTCTCCTTTTCCTCGTATGCATTTTCTTTGTCGTTTGTTGATTCCTTGATGGGGCTTGTTTCTTCAACAACTTCCCTCTTCTCTGAAATTTTGTTTGAGTCTTCTACTGTTTTTTCGACCTTGACCAGATCAACTTGCGGTGCCATCTGAAATAAGATTTACATAAATTATAAAAATATGTCATTCATCAGCAGGAGAAAAAAATCGTGGTTTTGTAGGTGTGTAAACGGTTCGCTGGATATCTTCGAGTTGCTCTCTCAGATCCCAGTCCTGACAGAAAGTAAGTTAAGCATGATGACTGGGCTCAAACTTCACTGTTTAGTCCTGTGTCAAATATTTGAACTATAACAAGATGAAGGGGGTTGGTTATCACTAAACAGGATTATTTTTGAGTTTCCTCTCCCATTCTAACAGCCTGTTTCAGGTGTTCGGGTAGCTGGGAGTCCAGTATGGATTGGCTAGTTCGTTGCTTTTATCAAACTAACCAACTTGGTTCATGTAACAAATTGTACCAAAACTTGAACCGAAACTCACAAAATAATGGCCCGAAAATTTTTAATGTGTTTCACAATTACTTATATTACTGCTATCCCAAGTGATCAAATGAATGAAATGAAAGCTCTCATCAACATTGTGCTAAAATTCAGAATGTTGCAACATTGAATCAATGTAAACCCAGTCCAACAGCTTTGCCTCGTGTATTTGTCTTTCACGGTTTCAACAACGAAGGTTTTTTTACTGACAATGAGATGTGCTCTGACTTGTACTAACTCAGCCAGGTTAAATTAGAAATACATGGAGTACTTATTAGCAGTGTTGTCTGATTAGCGGTATAATCAATATGAACTGTTTGTGACAATCCAGTTATTTCTGATAATTATGAAATGTTAACCGATTTCCAACACTATTAGAAAGTTCATATGTAGGCGTGCTGCTGCATGATTATGGTTCTTTTCGCCCCATTATTTGTAGATTCTTCAGACGAGGATGGATTACTTTTGATCGAAGTGTAAACATAAAAGAAATTTGCTGGGACTTAAATAATATTCGGGTTAGTGGAATGCCATGTTTTATTATTCATTCAAAATATTCCCCGTTTCTGGTTGGTTTAAATCACATGCATAATTCACCATAACCAGCTGCTGTTGACCAAATTTGGAAAGAACTTTGTCATATCAAACCAGTGACGTCAAAATGACCTCAAAATGCAGCCCGCTGCAGGTTATTGAACTGTTGACAGAGAAACCTGGGGACAAGGTTGTTTTCTTTTTGGCGAGCAGAAAAGCAAAGATCGAAATAGCAAAATTCCTTTAAAAACGGGGAAATAGTTAAAGCGAATAATAAAACTATTATTGAATTCGGCTTTCGCGTGATATGAAGAATTCTGCAGATCTCTGTTCGGCCTCAGTGGATAACACCCTCCTAGATCTGCATAATTCTTCCTTTCCTACTCAGCCTCATTCAATAATTGCTAAATTTTCAAAGTCAAGTACATCAGTGTAATATTATTATATACTTGAAATAACATTGTTTCCATTCTAAAGTCATTGCCCCTTTGTCTTCCTATTAAAATTGATATTCATTTCATAAGTCACTAGTTTTTCACCTTACTGCTCGTTGTTTCGTCGTCATGGATGGTTGACTTAACAACCAATGGATGGTTTACTTTAAAACCAGTGCTCTAAACCAGAATATTTTCCTTGCTGTCTCCAGAGCAGCCACCGGATTTAGTTAAGCTGCTCTAAAAATACTTACTTGGGTTGCTCATCTCCTTTTATCAATGGATCTAAAAAGGGCGGTTGATAAAGGCCGTGGATTCAACATTTAAGTTGTAACCAAAGAGGATTTAGCATGTATTCTATTTCTATTTAACAAATAAAGAAGCCTAAGCCGTGTATTACACTGTGATAAAACACGACAGAACACGAGGGAAATGTAGAAAGCACGAGCCGCAGGCGAGTGTTTTCTACATTTCTCGAGTGTTCTCAAATGACTGGAGTGTTTTATCACAGTGTAATACACGGTTTAGGCTTCGTCATTTGCTTTATGATATACATTTTACGCGCGCAAAACAATAAAACACGCTTTTTCTATGTTTTGCACTCTGATAAAACATAGGTTTTTGGCCAATCAGAGCGCGCGCAGGGACCTATCTATGTTATAAAGCTGTTTGAACCCTGAAAGTCACAAGTTATAGTGCAAGTAATGTATTAAGGATTACTTTAAGTATGGCGGTTCAAATGGTGTTTCATTTCATTTTTTTTAGTTTTAACGCATTCTTTTAGTAATGGAACGCAAATGTGGTTTAAATATTTTCCCTCAATTAAGGTGAAAGATGTCGAGTTGAGCCCTGTAGTGAACAGGGATCTTTCTCGTCGAGTTCGAGCAGTTGCTGGTGCTGCTTCAGCAAAACAAGCCATTCGTGATGACATCAAACTAGCGGCCAGGCTCATCCGCGTACTGGACAAGCGATCTACACTGTACGAGAAAGAGAGCAAGGAGGAGACTGAGGCGAGAGAGAAAGCCGAGAAAGAAGCTGCTGAGGTATAAGCTGCATGAGTATATAATATGTACGTTTTATCTGATTTCAGCCGACATTTCAGTGGAAAGGCGTATTCATTGGAACACTTGTTGTGAACTGATGCGCCGGCTGAGTGTCAGGAGATTCAACTACTGACTGACATTACTTGAGACTCAGTGTCACTTGACGCGTTGGCGGATCAAATTCTCACCTCTTAGCTTTATTGAAAAACCCACCAAAAAGCTAATGAGGTGGATCGAATTCCCACCTCTTAGCTTTATTGATTGAGAAAAACCTACCAAAAAGCAAATGAGCTGGGTCTTAACTTGTAGTTTGCACATTTGGCACCAAGCGTGGCATATTACTTCCACTGCCTTGGTTGAAATAAAATGATGTGCTAAATGGAATGTGCTTTGCAACTCACGGTCGAAACATTTACTGTAATGCCGGCTGTGTTACTAAACTGCACGGACAGCGTCCTAAGAAATGCAAAACTTCACTTGTAGCTTTGAGAATCACAATGTGTTCTTTGTGTGGCTAAAGAACAATATAGCAGTAGATTTCAGTAGAAATTACCGTCTATGCATCAAACTAACTACATGCCGGTATACAGAGGATATCCCAAGTATTAAACATGTTGTTATGTTTGGTAGGCTAGGTAGCCTGGGTACTAGGGCGCACGGTAGCCTCGTTATGATGTATATATAAGGAAGAATGACTTCTCAAAATAAACGGTTATTGTGTTCTTGTGGTACGTTGCTGTCTACTTGTTGAAACACATGTCTATAAGTGGTTTGTGTTGTTTGGTTTATTGATTTTATAGTGATTAGTCATTGAATGATACAAGAACAGATTCTAAGCAACAATCTTCCAGTTAGTAATCTTTTGTTCTGCAGAGAACAGAGGAGGGTGAAGAGTGTGAAGCTAAACCTGTTGATGATTCTGAAATACCCAACCTTCCAAATGAAAACCCAATTTTAGTCTCACTTTCTGAAGATGCAACTGAGGAGGAAGAAGGCGAGGAAATGGAACTGATGGGGACATCGTCTCCACATCAGGGGGAGCCTGGGGAGAAACCAGAGGTAGATTTATCACGTGACAACAGCCTATTGCGGGTATTGGATCGTTTGATTTTATACCTGAGGGTGGTTCATTCTCTGGATTATTACAATGGCTCTGACTATCCTTATGAAGATGAAATGCCTAACAGATGTGGTATTATCCATGTGCGAGGAGTAACTCCTGACAAGTGCACACTGACTGAAGGTACAAGGTTTACATTGGTTTCTATTTTGTATTGAAAATGTTGCTTGCATAAGCGATTTTTGTGCTAATGTTGTCCTTTCTGTTGCTAACTGCTGTCCTTACATGCAGTCTTTGTATTAGAATTCTGAATTTTTTTCATTGCGCACCATCAATTCCCACTCGTTTGAGCTCTTCCTTGACCCTTACAACTAATGACTTCAAATGCCCTGTTAAGGCTTAAGTGCAAAACATGACAAGATATGTTGTCTAGCTTTATTCACAGGTTTCCCGCATTGTAACGTAAAACTCAGGAGACCATGCAAAGCCAGTTACATAGCCAGTGTTTCAAATTCAAGGAATTTTTTTCAAACTTAGAGCCCTTTTATTTCAATTGGATAATACTGGTCATTACTTAGTACAATCATCTGTTACATTCAACTGCTTTGATGTTCTCAATGACTTTTGCACAGCTGAACCCTGCTATCTTTAGCTCTCATGATTCAAGACTGTACTATTATATTCAAGGGAAAGTGTCCAAAGTTTGAGATAGCGGGGAGTTAAAGATAGCATGGCTTTACAGTATATCAAATGTTATTGTTTTACGTGTAACTTGTATACATATGGTATTATTCTTGCTGTTACATGGAAAATGCGCTATATAAGTTTTCAAAATTATATTATTATTTTACTAAACGTTTTGCTTCTATCGCTTTGATGACCTGCATGTTAATGTTATTTATTTCACACGTATTATCAGTTCAAGAATGGCAAAAGAATTTAAACCAGAAGCTTGAACCATTTCTGCAAGAAAAAGAATTACTCAAAGATGATGAAGTTGTGCAACTTGGAAAAAAGGACCCTGAAGCATATCCTTCAATAATTTATTACTATTTACGGGTAAAATCAACAATGACAGGCAATACGATGATCTGTGAGAGTCTGCATGAGACCCCATTAAAAAATAAAAACAAATCAAACTGCACCTATACTGAAAAAATAGATTATCATAAAAAAAATACCACTAGCTGGGTGTTACTAAACTGCGGATTGCAGACCGCGGAACCTCTATTTTTTCAAAGAAAAACCGAAGGAGAAGTGATTTTATAAAACATTTAACTACAAAAAACTGCGATAAAATACTTTTTACAAACACTGAGAAAATTTTTCAGTTAAAACCGAAAACGTTTCGACGTTAAAGTCACGTCATTATCAAATCAAAAATCATAGTGAAGGTAAAATGTGTAATATTAATTAAAATAGGGCTTCAATTGCAATGGGAATAAAGTCATAATGATGTTCTTTAAACAAAGAGTTCGAATTGAATCAGTCTGCGTGTTGAAGCTGGAATTTCGTTCCATTATAGAAAGTATCTCGTAGATGAGAAATAAGATAATAATAAAATTAAAAATTTAATAAAATAAAATCCCCAAAACAAATCTAATACTGTTCGAAATTTCGTTTTCGGGTCTAAAGAACATTACGTTGAAAAAAAGGAATTTGTTTTAATCGTCGTGGATCTAGGATTACTTGGGATTTTAAAATCGTGGCGACATACGCGCGGTGCTATTCTATTCCCCAACATTCGATCAACATGGCGGAATGGAAAAGAAAGTATTCGAGGTAAGAGACTAGTTTATGTCATGCTCAGTTCGAGTTTCTGTGAGTCTTTATCTACACCTTTTTCTTTTGACTTCGGCTTGCAGACTTCTTTTAGCTCGACAAGCAATCCGTGAAATATTCTTCATGAGCTATATGACCTTCAGTTT
>JAHPZR010030186.1:30000-35000 GCA_019787425.1 Platygyra sinensis | reverse complement strand
GTTTTTGCTGCCTTGGATATAATAGTTCTGTGCTAGATTAAACATGCCTTGCAAATCACAGTCCAAATATATACTGTAATGCCGGCTGTGTTACTAAACTGCGCGGACCATTTACTAGGAATACATTTTGTATCAGTATTTTAATCACGGTTTATAGACTTCGTCAGTTTAGAACGGTTTTCAATTGAGTGTCGTAAAACCAAAACCAAAGTAACTACTTTAGCTAATCACAAAGAACACAGACAATACAGTGAACCAATCAAAACTCAAAGCAATTACATGTAGCTGACGCAAAGCGCGGGAAAATGCATGCGAACGCGTCACGATTGGTTTTGGTTGTACTTCTGATTGGATGAAAAAGTGGCGCGAATCTTTTAAGCCAATCATGTAGCGTAGAAAGTGCAAAACCAATTACTTTTCGAGACTCAAATGAAAACCACTCTACATACACACCTCTTACTGACCGAGTTTGAGGGCCGTACTGTAAGTTACGGACCGAATTTTCCCCATCGATTTATGGCCCAAGCACGAAGCGCGCGGGCCATAATTGAAGGGGTAAAAACGAGGATCCGTAACTTACTGTACAGACCGAAAAGATGAGGTTAGTAAGATATTTATTACACCTCTATGACTGTCTGACGGATTCTGGAGCGATTTCTCTTCACGTGGAAAGGCTCTAAATTTCTTTCTCACCTCTAAATCAAAACAGGTTAATTTGAAATCGTTTTAAATCGTTAGCACGTTTTAATACACAATTTAGAGTGAAAGAAAGTTTTAAACTTTTACATGGCGAAAAATTACAAAACTGTTTGGTAATAAAGCCAACTTTAAATTTTAGTGGGCCGTACAGGAGTTTACGGCGCGCGTACTAACTGAGAGATAAAATTGCAGTGCAGCAGTAAACATAAAAAAGTATGAAAAGCCGTCAGCGCTGTATTGACATGTATCCGCCTTTGCTTCATCCATCCTCTACAAGTGTATTATACTCTGAAAATAGGCGATTTGCATGATGGCGTCATTTGACTACAACTACCAGAGTCCTTCACTCTTTCTGTTTCTTATGCTAATTTGAGCAACTGTTATTTAACCTCTGACACTTCAAAATTTAAATATAAAGAAAAAACGAAAGAATTCTGGTAGTTGTGGTCAATTGACGGCAACGTGCAAATCTGCTATTGTTCAGATTACTCCATCAGTTGTGAGCATTCTTTCAACTCTTTTTCTCCAGGCGGAATTTTTCAATAGCTATTTAGCAGACCCTAAACGGCCACAAGTCCCTGAAGGACCTTCACCGCAACGACCCTCTGGAAACCATGTGGGACAGATGTATGGACATCAAGGCGCGCAATCCATGATGGGATGGGCTCCTAGACCTCAAATGATGATGTATGGTGAGTGTGCTGAAGGTTCTTCAGGAGCGCTTTCGGAACTCAACATAAAAGCTAATTGCGTTCTTGATTATTTTTGTTGAGAAATCGAGATATTTGTGAAGACTGCAAATTAGCCGCCCCTCCAGGTTTTTTCAGGGGCTTTGGGCCTCGTTTTTGTGTCCATGTGCTACGTCATTCTTGTTCTCTTTTGTTGCTTTTTTCGTTGTTTTCGACATTTTGGGGTTTTTTTCGGACTGTTTTTTTTACTCTGATTGAATTCAACCAAAATGGGAATGCAGTCCCACTGTAGACGGGAGTGAGACTTTTTGGTCAGGCGAAAACAAATTACATCATCATAAAGCTCGTGTACACGAGACGATTTGCGATCGTTCGTTTCTAATTCTAGTAGTTTTGATTCTGGACCGTATGTACTTTTGTTACGTAACTGGGATGACAATTAGTTATTCTGATGACGAACACGACTTTGAATCGCCGTGGCTTTGTGATGTCAACCGCGGGAACAGCTATATTTCATTGGCTTTATTTCGATTACATTTGTTGACTTCAATTAATTTCCATTGGCCACAAATAGTTCATTATCCTGCGAAGGTCAAAGCTGAATCGATGGAAGAGCACTCTGAAGCCAATATCTATTTAGAGTAAGCCAGAACTAAGTAACAGCAATGTAAATACTGACTATTTTTATTCATCAACATAAATACTCGAATCAGTTGCCAGTCACACGAAGTTTGTTTACCATAAACCACGGATAAACCGGCACGCGAGTGCAAATGTTTGCTGATATTTGTGCTTCCAGCTTAGAATACTAGATGAAACACAAGTATACTATTACCAGTGACAGTGAAAATGAGATCTTTATCATGAATTTTGAAGGCAATGCTCTATTGAACCTGTGAGTTCACTGAAACTGGAAGCCGTGACGCAATGTGTCATCAAAGGTTGTCAAATAATACTTTATAGATAGGACAATAAAGCAAGGAAATCAAATAATTGATAGGAACCGACGTTTCGGTACATCTTGCGCCAACCATTTTCATGGTTACATAATGATAAAAAGCGGTTTGTGAAGAGGTTAAGTGGAAGCGAATTTTGCATAAAAGAGTGCTAATCTAATTACATGAATACTTTTTCACGAAGAGAATCAGACTGTACATTCAGTGCCGGTTTAAAGTGATACTATGACGAAAATCGCTTCTTTCCAATCAAAGCCATATTAAAACATAAACAAGTAGTCTGTATGCGAAGTAAAATGCTGTTTCTTGTTCTCAAATTTCTCTTTTTGTTCCAGAGATATTCAAGGTTTCAAAATATGCGAATTAGCCAAGTGATGACGTTCTACACTCAACCAAATTTTGATCAAATATGTAGCCTACGAACAAAGCTGTTCTTCTTCGCTCCCGGCCCGAGTGGCGTTTCGCGAGAAGGACGTCTGCGATTTACTGCCGAAAATTCCTTACTGATGACACAAATCTGTCCCGCATCTGGTCATGAGCGCTGATTGGTTCGATTGGTAATTATGCAAAAATTGAGTGCGTAAATATGCGGGGCATTGAAAAATTCTAACCAAAACAAATCCGGCGTCTTCTAACGGTGGTTTTTGTAAAATGGGGTTTGTAGCTTACAGTTCTTGTTGTCACTACGTCTTGGTTTTTGAACTCACGCTCGGGTTGACTGAGACTCGAGGAGCCCGTTGAGGTTTGAGAAATTGACGATTTAGCGAGCGATTGAGCGAGGTTCGACTAGAAAGATAAATAAAAATACATGTGAAGAAAAAGGGCCTATGCAGACCTATGACCTCTAAAAATTTGCCATAGCACGGTATAACCGACAGAAAATGGCAAATGTACAAATGTCACGAACCGTAGAAGTCGTGTAGGCTAGTCAACCCTGTAGGATTCCACGTGCGAATTTTTATTTAGCTTGAATTTATGCATGCAAATTAGGTCTATTTAAGGCTAACGGTTTTCTAGTTCGCGAGTCTTTTTCAATCACGTTATCGCTAGTTTCAATCTCGTTGTTTGTGGACCAAATCTCTATCTAGCTTCACGATCGTCGCTACAGCCAGGAAACATTTGTAAGTTTGTATTCTGTCCTGTGTTTTACTGTCGCTCGGCTTTTTCTTCACATGTATTTTTATTTATCTTTCTAGTCGAACCTCGCTCAATCGCTCGCTAAATCGTCAATTTCTCAAACCTCAACGGGCTCCTCGAGTCTCAGTCAACCCGAGCGTGAGTTCAAAAACCAAGACGTAGTGACAACAAGAACTGTAAGCTACAAACCCCATTTTACAAAAACCACCGTTAGAAGACGCCGGATTTGTTTTGGTTAGAATTTTTCAATGCCCCGCATATTTACGCACTCAATTTTTGCATAATTACCAATCGAACCAATCAGCGCTCATGACCAGATGCGGGACAAATTTGTGTCATCAGTAAGGAATTTTCGGCAGTAAATCGCAGACGTCCTTCTCGCGAAACGCCACTCGGGCCGGGAGCGAAGAAGAACAGCTTTGTTCGTAGGCTACATATTTGATCAAAATTTGGTTGAGTGTAGAACGTCATCACTTGGCTAATTCGCATATTTTGAAACCTTGAATATCTCTGGAACAAAAAGAGAAATTTGAGAACAAGAAACAGCATTTTACTTCGCATACAGACTACTTGTTTATGTTTTAATATGGCTTTGATTGGAAAGAAGCGATTTTCGTCATAGTATCACTTTAAACCGGCACTGAATGTACAGTCTGATTCTCTTCGTGAAAAAGTATTCATGTAATTAGATTAGCACTCTTTTATGCAAAATTCGCTTCCACTTAACCTCTTCACAAACCGCTTTTTATCATTATGTAACCATGAAAATGGTTGGCGCAAGATGTACCGAAACGTCGGTTCCTATCAATTATTTGATTTCCTTGCTTTATTGTCCTATCTATAAAGTATTATTTGACAACCTTTGATGACACATTGCGTCACGGCTTCCAGTTTCAGTGAACTCACAGGTTCAATAGAGCATTGCCTTCAAAATTCATGATAAAGATCTCATTTTCACTGTCACTGGTAATAGTATACTTGTGTTTCATCTAGTATTCTAAGCTGGAAGCACAAATATCAGCAAACATTTGCACTCGCGTGCCGGTTTATCCGTGGTTTATGGTAAACAAACTTCGTGTGACTGGCAACTGATTCGAGTATTTATGTTGATGAATAAAAATAGTCAGTATTTACATTGCTGTTACTTAGTTCTGGCTTACTCTAAATAGATATTGGCTTCAGAGTGCTCTTCCATCGATTCAGCTTTGACCTTCGCAGGATAATGAACTATTTGTGGCCAATGGAAATTAATTGAAGTCAACAAATGTAATCGAAATAAAGCCAATGAAATATAGCTGTTCCCGCGGTTGACATCACAAAGCCACGGCGATTCAAAGTCGTGTTCGTCATCAGAATAACTAATTGTCATCCCAGTTACGTAACAAAAGTACATACGGTCCAGAATCAAAACTACTAGAATTAGAAACGAACGATCGCAAATCGTCTCGTGTACACGAGCTTTATGATGATGTAATTTGTTTTCGCCTGACCAAAAAGTCTCACTCCCGTCTACAGTGGG
>JAHPZR010030186.1:17500-20000 GCA_019787425.1 Platygyra sinensis | reverse complement strand
AACCAACCAGAAACGCGGAATATTTTGAATGAATAATAAAACATGGCATTCCACTAACCCGAATATTATTTAAGTCCCAGCAAATTTCTTTTATGTTTACACTTCGATCAAAAGTAATCCATCCTCGTCTGAAGAATCTACAAATAATGGGGCGAAAAGAACCATAATCATGCAGCAGCACGCCTACATATGAACTTTGTAATAGTGTTGGAAATCGGTTAACATTTCATAATTATCAGAAATAACTGGATTGTCACAAACAGTCCATATTGATTATACCGCTAATCAGACAACACTGCTAATAAGTACTCCATGTATTTCTAATTTAACCTGGCTGAGTTAGTACAAGTCAGAGCACATCTCATTGTCAGTAAAAAAACCTTCGTTGTTGAAACCGTGAAAAACAACTACACGAGGCAAAGCTGTTGGACTGGGTTTACGTTGATTCAATGTTGCAACATTCTGAATTTTAGCACAATGTTGATGATAGCTTTCATTTCATTCATTTGATCACTTGGGATAGCAGTAATATAAGTAATTGTGAAACACATTAAAATTTTCGGGCCATTATTTTGTGAGTTTCGGTTCAAGTTTTGGTACAATTTGTTACATGAACCAAGTTGGTTAGTTTGATAAAAGCAACGAACTAGCCAATCCATACTGGACTTCCAGCTACCCGAACACCTGAAACAGGCTGTTAGAATGGGAGAGGAAACTCAAAAATAATCCTGTTTAGTGATAACCAACCCCCTTCATCTTGTTATAGTTCAAATATTTGACACAGGACTAAACAGTGAAGTTTGAGCCCAGTCATCATGCTTAACTTACTTTCTGTCAGGACTGGGATCTGAGAGAGCAACTCGAAGATATCCAGCGAACCGTTTACACACCTACAACAAAATCACTTCCATTACTAAGATGTCCAGCAAACCAATTACATGAGAGCTACAACTAAAGCATTTCCACAGCCAAAAATCATAAAAGGATAAATACTTACAGCAGCAATGTCAGCTTTTGATATGTTCGGTGGAACACTCCTCATAAACAGGGAGAATGTTTTGTGCAGTGCACGTGGTCCTGCTGTGATGGAAAGCTGTTTTCCTTCATCACCATCCATTTCTTCCACTTCTTCCCCATCCTCCGTTGTATCTTTCTCCTTTTCCTCGTATGCATTTTCTTTGTCGTTTGTTGATTCCTTGATGGGGCTTGTTTCTTCAACAACTTCCCTCTTCTCTGAAATTTTGTTTGAGTCTTCTACTGTTTTTTCGACCTTGACCAGATCAACTTGCGGTGCCATCTGAAATAAGATTTACATAAATTATAAAAATATGTCATTCATCAGCAGGAGAAAAAAATCGTGGTTGTGTATCAAGTACTTTCCACATCCAGAACCTTATGGAATTACTTTCCTCAACATGAATCTGCTGTTATTTAGACATACCAATTTACGTAAGACCATTTCCACACTTAATCCGTTACTTGTTATTGATCAGGACTACTGGTAACAAAAAAACCTCTTACTAAACTTAGCAGGAGGCCAGCCCCATACTGAGGAATATTGGCCTGAGGTTGTGGCGTACAGACAGGACCTAGCAAGGTCCACACAAAAACAACTAAGGACCAATTTCCTAGCATGGCTCTAGCAAGTTAGGTTAGTACCTGTAACTAGTTTATTATATGGCACAACACAAAAACTGCACAGTATAAGACAGTTCCCATGGAAATGGGCCATATGGCAAAATCATGACCAAGAAAAAAACAAACAGAAGGTTAAGGTTTACCTCAAGACTACCTTACCAAATAATAAACAGGTTTTCTACTGACGGTGCCTGCTGCTCACGATAGCATCTGGTTTAGCACCTGTCTTACCTGTTCAACTGGTTCAGCTTGGACAGGAGATGCAGTTGAAGGTTCAGCTTCCATGGGCAATACCTCCTTCCCCTGTGCCTCACTGCTGCTTGATTCTGGAAGCATCTCGACATCCTCATCTCTCTTCACTCCAATGATGCCATTATCAGTACTACCAACTTGGTCAGCATCTTTTTCTGGGAGTGAAGAGCTGCTTTCTGCCTGCTCTATGCTACTTGTTTCAGCCTGGAAAGTTTGCTTAGATTCTTTTGTGTGTGGACTTTGAGTTGAATCTGCAGCTGTATCATCTGTTGAAAGAGCATAAAGAGATATAAAGAATCAGAAGTATGCCTTTAACCATCTAAACTAGCCTTGAAAATTCTTAGTGTTTATCCCATTAGCAAACATATTCATACAATTTGAGTGATTCCAGAAAATGTCCACACCCTACCACACGTGCAATGAACATTTTAACCTCCCTACTTTGCATCTGAAAATTCCAAAATGCTCCACCCCCATGATCTCCAATTCCAAAATCGTTAACCGCCATCTGGAATCCTAGTTTGACTCAATATGACTTACAACGAAAGAGATTGTACGCTTAAATTACATCTTCCCAGAAGTTAACCAACTGGGCTTCAAATTATCACCA
>JAHPZR010030186.1:0-10000 GCA_019787425.1 Platygyra sinensis | reverse complement strand
CAAATCTACCAGACGGATGCCCGGTACAGAGGTTTCCGACTTTCAAACTTAGCGGAACGCCATTGAAGAAATGACTGGAGCGAAACGTTGTTTGACAGTCAAGATATCATATCTGGGCTAAGGTGAACATATTCATGTTGCATTGTGCTTTAGTAATCCGGATATTTCGAATTGAAGGGATTTAATTAATTATCAATGCAGTGGTAATGTTTAGTCACGCATTCGACTACTTGCGTGATTTCGATTTTTCTGTACGATTTGAATAATGTTTTGACGACTGCTTATTCATTTGCCCAAACTAAACTTTACATATCCTGGAGGACCTATCCTTATACAGTCAGAATCTAAAATATTTTGGAATTCCGAGATATGGCACTTGGTCAAAATGTCAATTCTTTTCACCAACCGTCGAACTCCACGGCGGAGAACACTTTGCTTTTGTTAACCGCCAAATAATTAGATTACTACAATTTTCCTGTAATTGTGCTTTTTTGGACGAGCAAGAGATATGCAAAAAGTTGGTTGTATGACAACTTCCCTGCACTCAATAAATGCGACACGCGAATCATTTGAAAATCGTCGATTTTCAGCCCGGTTGGGACTCGCTAAATTGATGCCAGGACGTGAAATCGAAAATGTCGTTTTTCTCGGAAATACCGAAATATTTGATGAAAGAAAACACATGGCGTTTTTACCTTTACTGAGGTCTACTTATATGCAAAAGTAGGGCGAATTTAATTTTTCAAGTCTTACCGGACTATATTTGATTTTTGTGGACATTTGCTCTTAAGACAAGTACAAATATCACGCAGTATTTGTACTCCAGAGGACTGGTTAAACTGGTTTCCTGCCGTTGACCAATCAGTTAGCTGGATTTCCCGTGTCAATTCTGTTCCACTTCGCATACTTCTATCGTGCATTCCCTGTAAATAAATATGCACGAAATTCGCTCGCATGAACATACCAATTTGGTGCGTTGGATAATAAATCTCTCATTAGATGTTTTCTTGTGAAGTATGGCTGACAATTTTTACTCGTTGTTTGTATTTTGACTCGCCCTATGGGCTTGCCAAAATATGGCACAACTTGTAAAAATACTCAGCGATACTACACAGCAAAACGTCTAATAAGATATATTTACCGTACTACTATTTCGATACTATTTTTTTAATTGCAAAATTACATTTATATTGCTAAAACTTTTAGGATACACTACACAAAAAAAATATATAGACAAAGTACAAAGACTTTGAAAAAAATAAAGGAATATAACACCTTAACTTTCATTATCGGAACATGGAAAATAGGGTTGGCAATAGCCAAGTACAAAAAAAAATAGAAAAGGAAAAATACATGAAGTGTGTTAGCCCGGATGGAAGTGTGTTCAATTCAGTTAAGTTGTACTCATGTATCAAGTGGTTGTTCATCGCTGTATTTGTTAAATTTGCCCAGCATTTCTGACAACACACAATTACCTAAACTAATTATGAACCTTGTGAAGATAACACAAATCTACAACTTGAAGAAAAAACTCATTGACAGAAATATTCCACAACCAACAACAAAACAACTCTAAAGTTAGCAACAAAAACAGGTATCAAATTTGCACCCTCCAAAAATCTGAACCCAACTGAGTTGGGTTATTGTAAAGCATTAAACAGCGCTAAATTTCAGTTCGCAGATTACATGAATCTGGTAAATGACAAGATAGAAATTGAAAATCATTTAGCGCTTATGTCAAACACACATAATAACTTCTTAAAGAAGTGGTCCGGTTTTACAAATTAAGTACGTAAGCACACATTTAATTTGCTAGGTTTAAGTTTGGTCTTGCAGTTTCTTCAGTGTAAGTGGCTCGTGTTAGAAGTATAACGTAGTTTAAGTAACTAATACAAGCGTAAGTGAGGTTATGCAAGGTTTTGTTAGTGAGTAATGCCGAGTGTGCAGTACTGTAAGTGAGTAATGTAAAATACGTTGTTAACTTTCTTTTTGTTACAAACTCATTATTTAGCAAAGTGTTGTAAATTGTAAGTTTTGTATGTATGTATTCTGTAATAATATTGTAATAAAGTTATTAAAAGACAAAAAAAAAATCTGAACCCAACTGAGTGCAAGACAAGCATGTTTTGACTATTCCTTGGATAAATGCTGTCTCACAAATTTGGGAACCCACTATTCAAATGTATAAAACCACAAAGGTTACATCAAATCTAATAAAATATGTTTTTAAGGTATATACCCCAAAATTGCCCATTTTTTTTAAAGATATTTTTCACGTTTTTTTAGATAGATCTTACTATGATCTTTTTTTTTTAAAAAAATGGATGAAAAAAAAATAGGAAAAAGATTGATTCTAAACAAAGTTATAAATGAAAAGTGTTTCTTTGCATTAATGACCTCTAACTGATAGCTGTCAATAAGTTGTTGCAAGAAGTACATTAAAACTTCGTGTGACATATTGCCAAGTAGTAAGATTGTCAAACATTTGTGTTTGATAGTTGATGAGCTGTTATGAGTTTTCTTCGCTTGCAGATTGCCTATTTGGGCTTACATGTCCTTGAAGAGACACAAAAGTTCCTGTCCATTTGCAATTGCAAAGAAAGTTCCACAGCAGATAAAGCTGGGGCAGAAGGGTTTCTTGTGGGTTTCTTTTACTTTCTTTACATGTGCCCTCTTTTGCTGCCTACTGCATCTCTAAACTAAGGCATTTTAAAATCAAAGAAACGCACAAGCGGTGGAATTCAGACTTTCCAAAGCCACACATCATTTGGCATGATGTAAGGGGACACAATCTCGACACTGGCGAGGGAAGCAACTTTGATTTGCATGACCTTTAAAAGCCTCACTTGTCACCACAACTACCGCATTGGAAACACACAGGAGTAACAGCAGGACAACTTGATTACAATACAACAATAGCAAGTATGCTGACATTTCAAGCCTCACTTATCACCAGCACTACCCCACACTGAAAATGGACAAGAGTATTGGCACATCAAATTTGAACATGCGACCTTGAAAGCCTCCCTTACCTCTCTAGTGCTGAGGAAGCCAGCATCAGACCAGACAAGACTATTGTCAGGTGCACAAATGAAAATGGCAAAACACTGCCCAAAGCTTGGGGAAAGTCGCTACCTGAAGACTTAACCACCAGTCCCAAAGGAGGTGGCCTCCTGGTTTATTGACAAATACATCCTCCACCCACGGAGAGAAGGTGGGAATTTTCTTACTGAGTACAGCACCCCACCGAAGGGAAGTACTTTTACACTGAATAATGGTACTTTTATGGCTAGACATGTCTAGGGTTTAAACCAACAGAAAAATACCATGATGAAAGGTACCCAATGGAAAGGTACCATACTGTGATAAGACTACACAATCTTTTGCAACACTTGACACAATAAAGTATTCAAGGATCTCACTCAATCTCCGTGGGTGCCAAACATAATTTGACAGCATTGCAATAAAGTTATCTATAATAACAGTTTCCAAGGTTTGCAAGTCATGCTCCATTGACTGCATTTTACTGCTTGAGCTGTAAAACTCTCTTATTCAATAAACCGGAAGAACGCACACCTTTTGACTTCGTTTCTGCGGAGTTTTTAACATTTTCCCCTAAAATTTGGAGAGAATGTTGCCTGATAATCAGGCAAAAAAATGGTGTTGGGAAATAACGGTTTCTGCTCCTTTCAGAGGCTATGACTATTTTAGTGAAGAAAATGCATGTTCTATCAACTCTCAAGACAAGACAAGTAATCAAAATTTCCTGACACTGTTTTAACAGAAAGGTGCCAAGAAGACTGCAATATGTTGATCACGCCCCTCAATCAAAACTGACTGGAAACCAATTTGATAAGTGAACCTCTGTACTTTAGGAAGTAGGTGATACATTATAGCTATGGTAGGTTCTTAATTTTTTTTCAGGCCACAAGATTTTAATGTAGAACATTGTAATTGATTACAGTATTGTAATAATTTTAGGCGCATACAGGGCCCCTCTGGACAACAGCCTCGAGGCTGAATGGGTCACCCTGTTTTTAAATAAAGTTCACTTACTTACTATCTTCAGAAAACCTAACCTTTTTATTTTAACAAGTGTACCTTTGTAATCCACAATTTTTAAGCTTTCTGAAAATGTATACTTTACTAGGGTTTCCTGCAAATGTCTGGCCGTAAAGCTAATGATGGTCATTTGGGGTATACTGATACCTTAACACATAACCCATTTGCCTAAATTGTTATACAAAGCAAAGAAATTTAACATTAGACACCAATACTGGGGATTAAGCATTACTCCTCCCAGGTTTCTGTTGCAGGGGTTTTTACAACTCCCTTGTATTACCTGACATTTCTGGTTTTCTACTGCTTTCAGCAACAGCAAGTGATCCCTCTTCTGTCTTTGCACCATTACTACTTGTGCTGGTCTCTGGCTGACTAGAATCAACTGAGGGCTCACAGGAATCTAAAAATTTAATTTGAATTTACAGTGAGAATACCATCAACTATCATGTATCAAATGAGCCATCTACGAGTTGCTTTTTGCCTGTGTCAAAACAAGTCTTCATGTGTGTTCCCCTACAGGTTCATTTTCATGCAAATCAAACTCATTTGTGTACAGGTTTTGAACAAAGACTCATTTTGAAACAGAGGCACAAGGTAACTTGGAAATGACCTATTATCATGTGCTATGCATTAAAGTGCCCATGAAGTAAAAAAAATAATTGCTACTTATTTGAAAGGCTTATCAAAGAAAAGCAGAATGGCGATTTCCATTCTGGAATATCTTTTTTCATATTTTAGAGATAATTACGTTTTTGTATTATGCAAATGCAAGTGATGACAAGTAATAATAATAATAATAATAATAATAATAACAACAACAACAACAACAACAACAACAACAACAACAATAATAATAATAATAATAATAATAATAATAATAACGTGGTGGTTCCATCAAAACAGTATGACAGTATAATATCTCTAGAAATACTATAGCAGTGTTTGTTAAACTTGGCTCAAGAAATGTACATCTTAAAAGAAACAAAATGACACTCGTTATCATGTGCTATACAGTGTCGTGCCATTGCCATGACAACAGTTATGTGGCTGGTCCCATTTTAATTAAGAATAAAATAACAGATTTTATCTTAATCCATAACACCTGTGTTGCCCGTAACCTCTCCCAAAAACTGCTCAATTTCCCTGTGCCGCCCATAACTGCCCAAAAAAGCACATTGGGACAATTGCCTTTCCTTCTCTCCCTGAAGACTTTCTCTCTCTTATTATTCTACTGCTCATGAGGACAAATAAACCAATGGCAATGGATTTACTGAGTTCTTTAGGGGAACAAAGGAGACTTTTGTCTGATTGGTTGAATTGTTACCCTGGTACTCAGACTCTTTTTAAGCACATGCTGCTCAAAAGCTTAAAAACAAAGATGGCGTTCGAAAGAGCCATTTCAAGTTGACTTCACATCATTGCTTGTTCTAGAGTTTTGGGTAAATGTTGCAGTTTTTTTGCTTTGTCTCCTTTTCAGAATGGCAGCAAAAGGTAGGGCAGGAAAGCTCAAACTTTACACAAGTTATCATTTTCACTTACTGCAGAGCAACTGTTTTCCTTGTGGCTTCTTGTAGTTGGTTGTAGGGTGGAAAATGTTCCAAAAAAGTGCAACCAATGTGATGTAACAGCATGTATGTACAGTTTAGAGAAGGTAGTGTGTAAAAAGTGTTGCTGTACGTTAATTAACAAGAGTGCAAAGGTGTTATTGTAGAAAAGGAGTTTGCAATGTCAATACATTCAGTACATATATCAAAATTCTGCATATATATTTATTTATCAATATGTAATTAGTAAAATTCACTTTAATTGGCTTCCCTGGAAATCTCCACTCTGAATCTTTCTGTTTTTATGTAATATATCAAACACGAGCGACAGTGTTTCATTGGCTATCCAAACACCAAGAAGTGAGTGTTTGGATAGCCGATGAAACACTGTCTTGGGTGTTTGATATATCTTCTCAATCGAAACAAAACATAAGGAGTAAACGGAGAAAGAAAATCGTCAAAATCTATGCTAATTAAGACCAGGTATCCAAACCTCCTTCACAGTTGTGATTTTCTTTGTTTTAACTTGATGAATTGTTAATGAGTTTGAGAAGGACATCTGCAACATAGGAAAGTCATAGGTCTGCAAGACATACTTGGTTCTTATGCTTAGTTTTATTCCTTTCGGTTTAAATTCTGTTTTCAAATGCCAGTATCTGGGAGTTCAATTGCTACAAGTGAGAAGGTAGACAAGCCCTTGCAATTTTTAAGTGGGAAATGTATGGCAGAATACTGTTTACTTTAAATACTCACTTTATTCTCTAATAATATTTTTTTTAGCTTTAGTCCGAATGGAACATAACACAACATCTTTCAACTTAGCCCTATTTTGTGCATAATGTCCTATGCTAGTTTACCTCTCTGAACATGGCACTGTTTACACATGTCAAGTGAACTTGTACATGTGTCAAGAGGTTTTGCTGCTATGATGACTCAGAATGATTAAATTCATAACTAACCACTGTGGCATCGTTGTTGTGCCGTTGTTGTGCCTAGTGCTTGTAGAGCTCAAGGCACAGTGTTATTGTGCATACGTGTGCATCCGTAACACTTGCCGTTTGTGTAATATGTCATGAAGTGTCCTCCCCTTAACGTCTTTTTGTGCCAAGTGCCTGCCAAGTGCTCGTAGGGCTCAAGGCACCATATTAGTGTGTCCGTAACTCGGGTTTTTCTTGTGTTCTCTCCCCAAGAACCAGAGACCACTTTCGAGCAATGTTCGTTTCATTTTTGTATCCCGAGAAGATATGATGTAGATGGCAACTTTTTGCTACAATCGCCCTTACAGGCACGGACTTGCAGAGCATCATGGTTGGCGCCGTCAGTCTCCCACCTTTAACTACATGCAGTTGTTGAAAGTCATGTCTGCTAATTCTCCTTCCCTGACTCTCACTGGTCAGAAAGTGAACATGGCAAATCCAAGGGATTTGTATCAGAATCGAAGGCCTTCGTGCAAAAAGGGCGTACATCAGTTTTTGGCCGATTTTCATTTTTTTAAGGATCGAGCTAATTTTTCACAGACAGACTTGTTTTGACATGAAACGCATCGTTCCGCAATTGTCTTGGTGAATTTGCGCTTCGTTCTCCAGAAATAATGTATGCAAAAAACTCAGTTTTCCTTTGGAGACCTTTTGTTCAACGAGAAACAAAAGAAACCTTTTGTTTCACTTAGTTTTATTATTCTATAATTACGCAAATCAGTTACTGCTGCTTAGTACTGCTTCGTTAGCGCAAGCAATTAAGGCGCGGTACGGAGTGGATCTGGATTTGTTTTGTTGTGACACCGGTTCAATACAAGGTCCGGCACTTTTTTTTTTCTTTTTTTTTTGTTTCTCTAGCTATTTCACAAACCAAAACATCAATTTAAAAATAAACTTGCTGTCGAAGCTGCCAACAGTAATCGTTTAAGTTTGGGTCACGTCGAAATCTGCCTTCGAAAGATTTGCTCATAAAGATGCCGCTTCACGCAAAACTGAGTTTTTTGCATACGTTATTTCTAGAGAACGAAGCAAAAAACCACTAAAGCAATTACAGAACGATGCGTTTCATGTCAAAACAAGTCAGTCTGTGAAAAATGAGCTCGATCCTGAAAAAAAATGAAAATTGGCCAAAAACCGATATACGCCCTTTTTGCCCGAAGGCCTTCAATTGTAATACCCTAAGAAATTTTCTTCCAGCTTTTCCGCATTATGACCTTTCTTTGGAGAATGGGAGGATAGACCAGCTTGGACTGGCGTTTTCCCTTTTCCTGTCCCAGTGTCTACACTGAAGTCGAATGGATGGATGTTGCGATCCATTTTCACTCCTCCATATCTCATCCTTATATATTCATGTGTATTGTAGGTACATAGAATATGTGACCCTCCACGGGAAAACGTACACTAACGATCTTCCCTTAAACGGGCTAAAACGTTAGCTGTGCGTTAGTCATCCGTTAGAATCATTTGATAAAACCGTTAGTAGCGTTAGTCAATCCGTTAGCAGGTGACCCTTGCCCGTTAGAGCATTAGTCATATCCGTTAGTAGCGTTAGTCAATCCGTTAGCAGGTGACCCTTGCCCGTTAGAGCGTTAGTCATATCCGTTAGTAGCGTTTGTCAATCCGTTAGCACCCAATGCTTGCCCGTTAGAGCGTTAGCCGTATCCGTTTTCATGAATCTGGTAGTCTGATGATCTCTTCTCGTAAGAAAACTGGGGGACGACATTCGATTGGCAGGCAGTTTCTAATAAACGAAACTCGAAAGACTGTCTTTAACGCTGAATTTCTTCACTAAAGTGTTCCTGATGCACTATTTATTGATGGGTAATTCACGAGCATAGTTCAAAGAGTGAAGTTTATTCAGAATGTGCCGCCAATCGCGAGCGTGAATTTGTGGCGTCACGACAGGCAATGTGATGTCTCTTTCGGGTTCTACAAGACGCACAAAGTCGATTGAAATGGCAAAATACTCGGAGTCCAAATACTCTATCTTAAACCCTGAATTGCGTCACAAAAGTGTTTATGATGCGCCATTTACTGATGAGTAATTCACGAGCATAGTTGTTCATAGTGTGATTGTTTTTATTTGGAATGTGCCGCCGAGCGTGAATTTGTGGCGTCATGACAAACAAAAATCTTTATCTGGTTCTACAAGATGTGCAAAATTGATTGAAAAGGCGAAATATTCTGTTTAAAACGCTAGTTATTTTAACTTTCAAGCGGATCAATGACTTTGATATGACTGTTGGCTTCAGTTCATCACGTTTATTACAAAGAAATTTGCATAAAGCTTGTGAAGTTGTGAACATGAAGTGTCAATCAACTAGATTTGACGCCTTGTGTTGGAAGAAAAAATAATAATTTTGAGTTGAAAAAACAATTCATCTCTATTTCTTTTCAATTTGTTCCAGACACTCAGCAGTGATTTTTAATCGCTTCATTTTCAGAGGAAAAAGTGACCTTTAACCCCGGCTGTCAAATATTTCAGTGTTGCATGCGGCTGCTGCTGTCACGGCTCGGTGCCCACGTCACGTTTTTGCGGCAATTCTCATGACCCAAGTGATTTCAGAAATCTTTATCTTACAGCTGTAACAGTTGTATTTTTTGATCGCTATGCATTTGTTGACAAGAAAATGAGACATATAGTATTATTTTGTGCTTACTTTTATGATGCTCAGGCTCACATTGTTACAAATAAAAATTATTTGCAAGTTATTTACTTTGAGTAGCCGGTGCGCCAAGGATGACTAGACGCTGAATTTCTGCGAATTTCACCGGTCGCCAGAGCTTACAGAGAACTCTGGTTATGATGAGCGTTAGCTGTATGCGTTCGTTAGTCAATCCCTGCACGACAACAACAAAAGACGAATGAAGATGAATTGTTTATCGATGGCGGTATGGTGTTGCTTTTTTGCTCGTTTATGACTCTGTCTCTCGCTTGTTTCGTGACAGAGAAATGGCGCTGTCGCGAAGAACACAAACAGAAATGGAAAATGAATGGTTAGAATATGTAAACGTTAAACGGTGAGAGATAATACGTGACCGCAAAAAAGTCTAAAAACAAACCGATTCGATTCATCCTGATTCAATTTCCGCAGTTGATAATATATGATGTCATTCACATTATCCACAACTTACGATCCGTTAGAAGTGGTGATCAGTCACTAGAACTTCAGGACAAACCGTCAGAACGTTTAACACTGCAAACTGTTGGAGCGTTAGAACAAACCGTTAGAGCGTTAGAACAAACCGTTAGAGTGTTAAGACAAACCGTTAGAGCGTTAGAACAAACCGTTAGAGCGTTAAAACAAACCGTTAGAAGGTCAGGGCCGAGCGTTAGAACGTTAGTACAAAGTGTTAGGACGACTTCAAAGCCGTTAGCAATCCGTTAACAATCCGTTAGTTTTTTAACGTTTAACG
>JAHPZR010030185.1:27500-34693 GCA_019787425.1 Platygyra sinensis | reverse complement strand
TTTTTTTTTTGCCTTTTCTCCAACTGACCCCTCGCGTCGACCTCCTGGGATCGAGGAAGCAGCATGCAACTCTCTGTTCCAGTACACAAACGGTTTCAACAAGATCGAGTTCGTCATTTTTCCTTAGATGCCGCTCAGCTTCCCTGAAGCTTGACTCTTACAATGTTAGCCGTTTTAATACTAGAGGACACATTATCTGTCCAGAAGGACAATTCGTCCACACCGTGTTTATACTTAAGACGCATTATCCGTCAGGAGGAACTTGAACAAACATGATCATACGTTTTTGGTATAGAGACGGGCAAAAGACGCATCATATGTCTAGGAGAACTATCCTTTGAAATTCGTCTTAAGCGACGCACTACGAGAGACAGTTCGTCTAGATTCATAACACTTTGTGTGCCCGTCTTTATATTGGAGACTCGTAACCAGTTGAACTACAAACGCTTGCCCGCGACGAATAATACATCTTCGGTGTAAAAACTTCCATTTACAAGATGGATCTATGTTCAAGTATCTTAACCCTACTTGCTATAGTACATTTCCGAGTTGCCCTAAGCCTCTCTTAAAAACGAGGCCTGGTATACAACTTTCATGTGAGGCCTGGTACAAGCCTGCTACATAATTTTTATGTGAATGAAAATCTCTTTTTCACATCAAAGGATGGGCACCAAGACTCGTCTTGAGAACAAGGCTAAAGGTATTTCGGAAATTGCTTATTTGAAAGTTTCGCTCAGGAACCTTTTTTATCATGCAGTAAAAGATACAACCTCCATAAAAATTCAACGCAAATAATGCTGTAAAGCAATAAGCACAACTATGCAACAGTCCGTGCCAAGCCATTCAACCCCGTTCCCAGCAAAGAGAGGACCCTGGAAACGAGGTTGGTGTCTTCGCTACTTTGGCATGGGCGCTCCGTTTGACGTCATTCTTTTGTGCCTGCACATTCGCTGGCAACGAAAAAGTAAAGAAACATAACCATTTAAATAATGACTAAAAAACATGCTCTGTAATCAGCAAATTTCTTTTTAAAACGATTTTCAGTCCACCACCGTCAAGCTCGAACAAAAAGAAACAAAAGGAACGAAAAGATCCGATCATGTCACGACAGAACCCGGCGAGGAGACGACAGATCACGGACTCGGACGAAGAAATGGGACCGAAATCGGTAAGCTCTGGCGACAGTGAAGCAGTTCGTGTAAGTCTTTGTTTTATCTCCCGTCTTTCAATGTTACTGACAACGTAGTATTTGCATTTGCTGTTTACTCCAGGCAGTGAGACAAACTGTAAGTTTAGCACTGAAGTTAATGCCTGGGCCTAAACTCGTCAGGACGTTGTCGAACCTGGATTACGTTGGTTAATTGTTGGCATAGTACGCCGTTCAAAATTAATACAGACCAGTTCCCAGATGTTTTAAGAGAGCATTTAGTGTTAAATCGATGCCAGGGTTGGGGAGGGGAAGGACTTTGTGGTATTGACAAAGATGCTGATCGTATCTGTTAGAGATTAAAATGCTGGTTTGGTAGCGCTTTAGGATGTGGCTGTTAAGCAGTCACTGTATATAGCGTTGGTTAATGGGAAGCCACTGTCTCTTAAAACTCTCTTGAGCCACGCACTTTTCCTCACCCCCTAAAATGATGATGATGATGATGATGGTGGTGGTGGTGGTGGTAGTGGTGGTGGTGATAATAGTGATGGTGATGGTGATGATGATGACGATGGTGATGATGATGATGATGATGTTGACGATGATGGTGATGATGATGACGATGGTGATGATGATGATGATGATGAAGGTGATGATGACGATGATGGTGATGATGATGATGATGGTGAAGACGGCGCTGATGATGATGATGATGATGATGGTGATGATGGTGACGATGAGGATGATGGTGACGATGGCGATGATGGTAACGATGGTGATGATGGTGAAAACAAGTTGTTGAACAATTTTTACTTTTCCGCTCACAGTTTTTATTAAAGATTACTATTGCAACTGATGTAAAAAGAAGATATAGATTTACCAATTGTTATATAGATCTTTGAAAATACAATAATCGGTAATAAATAAATAAATAAATAAATAAATAAATAAATAAATAGATGAGTATTGTTAACCCGGTTTACACCATAACAAAACCCTTGATCGATATAATTATAACATCTATCGCAAGAAACTCCTCTAATTTCTTCCTCTCCCTGGGCCTTGTCGGCAATTTCTTTGTTTCTATGGATACATTACTCTAATCAGTTCTCTATTTTTCTCTACTTTCAGAAAGTATTCCGTTTCTTTTCACGGAAGCATAACCCACAAACAGCTCTTCTGGTTCGTTATGCTATCTGCTTTTTCCTTGGCGGTCTTGTTGGACTTATTCCTTACTTAGTTTTTGTCATTCAACTCTGTAAAGGTTTGTCTACTTACTTTAATTTTTTATCTGACTTCTCTTGGTCTTCTTCCAAGCCTGTGTGTTTGTCGTTCTGTCTGTCGATCAGTCGATCTGACTGACTGAGTGATTGATGCTTTGTCTGTCTGACTTACTCACTGACTGATTGGTCTGCTTTCCTGCCTTCCTCGCTTCTCTTTCCGTCCATCTGTCTGTAGATTAGTCTGAGTAACTGGCTGAATGACTGAATGAATAACTGTCTGTCTGACTGACTTTCTATCTGTCCGTCCGACTGACTAACGAAATTTTTGTCTATATATCTGTATGTCTGTCCGTCTACCATTCATTAATTCCTACTTCCTCGCCCCATCCCCCTTCCCCCCGCTTGCTTTCTCCTCTCTTCTAACTTTCTTTCTCTCTTTTCACCAGTAATGTTAATTTTAACCCAAATCAGAGAACGAAAAAGAGTCCCGAGTCAGATTTCTCTTTAACAGTTTCTTGTGACACTCACTGTTCACAGCTAATTTAGAAATGAGAAACCCTCATCTTCCGTCGATAAATGGATATGTCAAATCTAAAGACGGACCTAAAAGTGAGGCAGTTACTTCATATAATGCTATCACCAGTGAATCAGCCATAACGAAAGGTACTTAAGTATGTTGATAAACCTTTAATAAATAAATTCCATGTCGCCATGCGTCTGTTCAGAAATAGATCACAGTGGCCTAAATGGCACATGAGCCGTTAGGTAAGTTTGTCACTGATGTTTATCTTCTACACTTAATTATCAGAGAGGCGATAAGAAAATAAATAAAGAGTATTTATTCAAGCTTGGGGCTGCCAAGGGCCCTATCATTCTTAATAGCCCTTATGTGCGATGACATCAGCCTAGCAAAAATCACCACCAAGCCTCGCTTTTAAAATGCAAAATGTAAATTTTATCATGAGACAATTCCCAAAGCAGTCAAGTTAAAAGGAATACCCACGTGAAAACAACACGAGGAGAACGAATGTCGCACAAACGAGGCTTGGTGGTGAATTTTGAGCATGTGACGTAATCGCACTTAACACCTATTCCTTTTAAACATCAGTTGCAAGCAAAACGCCTTTAAAGGCAGTTTTCAATTGAGTGTCGTAAACCAAACCCAAAGTAATGACTCTAGCCAATCACAAACGACACAGACAATCCAGTGAACCAATCAAAACTCGAACTAAATGCATGTAGGTGATGTGAAACTCGGGGAACTCGTGCGAACTGTCACGATTGGTTTTGGATTTACTTCTGATTGGATGAAAAAGTGGCGGGAGTTTCTTTAAGCCAATCGTGTAGCGTAGTGATGCAAAACCAATCACTTTTCGACGCTCAAGTGAACACTGCTCTTAACGTTCAAAAGTAGGATGTGAACTATTAACTCCTCGCAATTCTCTGTATTGTGACAGGAATAAACTTAACAACACCGTACAATGTTACTTCAGCGGGTCCCTCGACACCTCGCCCCACGAGGATGGTAAAAACAGAGAAAAAAGGTGAGGATAAAATCCTTTGAACCGGTTCGGCCCCCAACCTAATAACCCTCCATGTTTAGGTTTCTCCGCTTCTTTGTTGGGGAAAATGCCGGTTTTCTTCATTGTTTTAGAGGTGGCAATCAACCAATTTTTTTCGTATAGCATTCGAAATTCCACGTGGCAAATTTCAGTAGTCTCCTCTTCTCGCCACAGCCAGTTTATCCGAATCTACATGTAGAGCATGTGAAAGTCATCAATTTGGGGAAGGATTTTCTTTGTGACCAATTTCTCATTCGTGTCTACGTTTTTATTAAATTTCTTTTCAGCCGAGGGAACCGGAAATGACGACATCTCTCTCCAGTGTCCTGGAACATTAAAGGTTATACGCGTCAGAGCTTTCGGAATCCCTGGGGACAACGGGACTGTCGCGGATTTTGACAAACATTGCCAAGCTAACCTCGGCCTTATTGATGGAACGAACGTGTGCATTGTAAGCCTAAAACGAGTTTACAAGACCAGTTACCCGCCGTTTATAAAAACCCTTGTTACATTTACCTGCTCGTACACCGAATTTGCTAGCTAGCACTGGTCGGGAGAGAATGGGGAAAAGATTGAACGACACTCCTGCACGTGATGTACTCGTGATGAGCACGTGACTGGTGACCTAATGTCATTATTGGCTCAGCTTCTTAATGAGAATTTAAAAATTGCTGTTGATCCGGACCTTGATGTTAGAAGACTTGGAAAGCTGATAAACGTAATCCAAGATCAAAGAGTAATCAAGGTTTTAATTTCTCTTGATTTTACTGGCAAGTTTTGTAGAGTTGGATATTAATTTACCTCTTAACTGAATAACAAAGAAATTTATAAACAAAAAGCCTGAGCGAAAAAAACGTAAATCAAAATTCACTTTTATCGTGGATTAGTTAATTTAGTCATAGTACATCTTCCACTGGAAGCAACCAAATAGTATAATACTGCCGAGAAAATTACCCCCATTAATTGTGATTGGCTGAGAGCTGGCAAATTTCTGAATGCAAATTATTGCGTGATTTTTATCAGCAGGAGCCCATTACCAGGAGCCTGCAACTCCCATAAAAAGCCAGTGCAACGGCATGTTTACAGACCAGTCTATTTTTAGATATTTTTCGCGAAATAGGCTAGTTCCAGTCTACATGAGCACGCTTCGGTAAGGATAAAACAATGCGGCCTCACGTGAACATGTCGACATCATTTCGACGTGTCAACATTAGTCCGTGCTTGTGATTGCAATCCACCGTAAGCAAAAAGATGGCGACTGATACATTTACCTATGATGCTTTGCGCGTGAAAGCTTTAAAAGAGCGTATAAAAACACAAGGAAAAGTTGTAAGTCATTCAAACTCGGCAAGAGCAATGCTGTTGGTGTAGGAAATACTGCCGTTAAAATCATATATTTCTATACGCCCAGTGGGCTTAGTTTGGTTCGCAAGGCATTGTGGTAAAATGTACAGCCGCCATCTTTTTCCTTACGGTGGATTGGTCACTGAGGTTCCTGTGGGGATCTGAATTCGAAATAAATTCACACTAAAAATAGATTAGTCTGTGAAAACGCCGTGACAGGAATATGGGGTAGCTGAAGGCTCCTAGTTATGAGCTCTAGTTATCAGTCATAATGCCAATAAGGAATCATATGAAAGCTCAAGCAATTCAGGATTAACACTACTTCCGGTATTTAAAAATTCTTTCAGTTCAGTTTTATTCTCCTACAGGTTTGCGCAATGTTGAGAGAATTTCAGTTTAGATATCACTCGCGGTTTAATTACCTGCACAGTTTGTTATCACAGCAGGAGTTGATTCACATAGCTGGTCTTTAGGAAGAGATGAGGTTTGAAGAATTAATTGCATTTTTATAAATACAAATCGAAGAAAATCTACATCATGACAGTGAACAAATGATTTTCAGTAATTGAGAAGCCAAATAAAGTGTTGTAGCTGACTTATTTGTAAAAAAAATGATTTTAACCAATAAACCTACTAAGCTATTTTTGGTTTAGATCTGGCTTCGGATCTCTCGTCGTGTCGCTACATTCACCCTAGCCTGTTCCATGCTCTCGGTCAGTGGGAACGATCGAGCGGGGTGATGAGCGTGGTCTGATAGAGATAGATAGCCCGTAAGCATTGTTTTAAAAACCTCATTCCGGTATACCAGCTTCTGGTGTACCCTGTGATTGGCTACCTTTGACAGTTTACATCAACACCTCGTCTCTTTGTCTGAGGCCGAGTGATACTTAAAGGAAGAGGTCACTCAGAAAGGCTGACCGTACGGATGGGGTTTACTGTCCAATATTTTCCAATATTTCGTCAGGCACGGCCTGACCTCTTCAGGGAATGATTTTAACCCACCGAGGTATCGGCCTCTGAAGCGTAGGTTTTCCATCTAAAATTCGTCTCCAAAGAAGCCCAAACTTTGAACATCGTTGCCGCCATTTTGAACAGTACTCAGCAGTGAGACCGCGTTTTCGTGACATAATTCCGTCCGAGAGCGGACCGAGTAATGCCATTGGTAGCCTGCGAGCAGGCTCGCTTGTTTGGGTAGGGTATCGCGGGCAAAGGAGCTGGCGAGAAGAATGCGTTCGCCGGTTCGCGGTTCTTTATCGCCTTTGACCGTGATACCCTACCCAAACAAGTGCGCCTGCTCGCAGGCTATGTCACTGGGTGCCAGGAGAGTTTGAAAATGGCAGCCTCCGAGACGAATTTCTTCAGGATAGCGGACACTTCAAAGGCTGAAACTTCGCTGAGTGGAAAAGCTTCATTTTTACTTGGTATAGGCGAAGACACTAAAGTAAGCTTTCTGGAGTAACCTTCTCCTTTAACATGGCGAGCGTGTTACGCGCTGGCTGGCTTTTTCGATCGTCCTCACTGACCGAAAGCCTAGAATAGGCTACATTTGCCAGGGTACATTTGACAAATGAGATTCAGGCAAAACACTGATCGTAATAAGCTCCACTGAATCAAGTCAAGGAGAAAATGTCTCGGAGAAAACCACACAAAAGCTGTGAGTCATCTGTTACTCTGTTTATCTGATATCTTTCTCTGTATTGGTCGACTGGACAGGTGCAGTATGGAGAGACCCCAAGTGTTGCATTTCCTCGCGATGACTTTCGTGCACACTCGCGTGTTCGCATAACGGATCAAACTATTCACAGACTAGCTTCTATAGTAAAGAACAACTTTTATAGGACTAGTCAGTAAATACGATAAGATTTTGGTGACCCGAAACATGGATCGAAAATATAAAGGAAAAATATTTTTAGCATT
>JAHPZR010030185.1:0-22500 GCA_019787425.1 Platygyra sinensis | reverse complement strand
ACTGTCACCAATTGCAATCACAAGCACAGACAAATGTCAACATGTTCACGTGAGGCTGCGTTGTTTTATCCTCACTGAAGCTCAAATAGACTGGAACTGGCCTACATGTACGTACTTTGTAGCAAAAATAAGATCTAAAAATAGACTGGTCTGTAAAAATGCAGTTGCATTGGCTTATTATCATGGGAGTTGCAGGCTCCTAGTAATGGGTACCTGACTAGACTTGAGAGACTGGCAGAAATCAAGCCTAAGAATGGAAAAAAGAACATTTCTTGTATTATTATTTTTGGGAGTTCACCCTAAAAGGCACTTTCTGAGCTTAACACAAGCATTTTGCATGAATACCCTAAGTGAGATCAGAATCCTTGACTTATACCTCTAAACAAGGTGACAAGCATCGCCAACCTTTTTATATAGGAGTTCCCATCCTGGGTTCTAATTCAGCATTTGCATCTAAAAGAAATAAAAACCTTCCTCTTTTGAAGCACTCACTGCCAGCCACCCATGACTGGTGAGTTATCACAGCCCTGGAGATCATCTCTTATTCTCCAAAACATAACTTGTTTTATTCAAATTGAACATTTGCCTATTTCTTACCATAGCAACACTTTAATTTTGTTGTTTACTTCTGAAAAATAAATCTAGTTGGTTCTAGAGTTCTTTGAAAAATTGTAAAATCAGTATTGTATAAGTAGTGTCAGTATTGTAAATAAGAACAGTGCACCCAAGATAAGTTCAATAAAAACATTAGTTATTTCGAAGTAAATAATTAACTCTGAAGAAGAATGAATTTCTGCTAATCTGTATCCATGTTAAAGTAATGATGACATTTGAAGAATATTTTAATAATGATTCAAATGACAATGCAGCATAAAAGGGATAGCAAGGTCTAAACATGTTTTTTTCATTTTTTCAACCATCTTCAACTTTCTCAAGCTCATTAGTAATTCATTAAGATTAAACAAAGAAAATGAGGAGCTCACTTAAAAAATGTTGCAGTTACCTTAATACCAGCTAAGCTTCGATAATTGCTTTCCTTGTTATTTTCTTTAATCAACATGTAATCAATACAATACTTCTCCTGTAATTAATCTAAGCATCAGTCAATAGAGATTAATCTTTGCTATTGGGATAAATGCTGTATTTTTAAGTTTCCTACATAAAGTAATGACTTATGTATGTTTTATTGGGAAGAAAGGTGCCATTTTTACTGCTTGCTTTTGTTTAAAATAAGTTAAAAAATCAATGTTGCATGAAAATAAAATAATTTTTACATTTAATTCTATATGATGTTCTCAACTTCAGGCAAATATAAATACTAAATAATACGGATAATGTCCTGCTTATTAATTTCTTTAAAAATCGTTTTAATTAGAATAATTACTATTCAGATAAGGAGTATTACTTACTTCACATAGTTAAAAATATGACAAAATATATATTACACTTTATTTATGCCTTACGAGATATAACTGTATTTTTCACCGTATGATATTGACAGAGTACTTCAGAAAAATATTCTGCTAAGCATAGCTCAAAATGTGCTCATTCCAATCTGAGACAAACTTTCACTCCATTAGGGGTCTTGAAGTAAGATTCTGTTGTGACTTATTGACCATGTTAACTTTGTATTTGCAACAAGGGACTGGATCTAGCATGCAACTGAGGCTTATGAAGGGAAGTCTTTTCAAATGAAGGCGTGCATGGAATAAAGCCCTAAGTGACTTAAGGAAAATTTTGCTTCAGCTAGGATTGAAATACCTCCCAGGAATTTTCACAGTTTACTTTCATTATTGTCTTATCGGCTGTTGGTGCGAGTTGACGCTAAGTTGTTCCAAATAATGCCTTAATTACAAATTTTACTAGCCAAGGGAAACGTAACATTTAATAATAATAATAAACGGAAGAGATTTTGGCTTTTAAATTTCCCGAGTGCTGCCTCTTGGATTGCATGACATCACTGCGTTGTCCTATTGTTTCAAACAAAAGAACCTCAGCTTTGCAACAACAGAGACAATGCAGTGATGTCATGAAATCCAAGATGGCAGTGCGCTGGAAATTTTAAAGCCAAAATCTGTTCTGTTTATTATTATTATTAAATGTTATGTTTCCCTTGTCTAGTAAAATTTGTAATTAAGGCATTATTTGTAGCAACTTAGCGTCAACTAGCGCCAACAGCCAAGATTCCCTTTAAAAGCTCAAAATTTTCCAAAAGTCACTCAGGGTTTAATTCTACACACCCCTTCAAATGTAAATGCTTAACTCCCCTGCAAGCTAGGTCAAGTCGATCCCAATACTTAGAACACTAACTTTTTTGTAATTTCAGTCCTGGAAGTTAAGGAGTAGAGAAAGTTCAGCTTAAATGCAATAATTTTCTAAATATCCAAATGAAACCATCACAATATATCTATTTCACAGTTAGTGTGATGTAGATCTGAAAATTTGTCAGCAAAATTGTACCTTTTGTATTAGGGAAATTTTTTCTAGTGGTATTAAATGATTGTGTAAAACTTGGAAGTTTAAGGAGCCTTTCAGCTTTTTAGTAAACATTCTGGATTAAAAAAAATATATAGTCTAAGAGGGTTTGTCTTAATTGCTTCTGCTATATCAATAAAGCAGTACAACTCTTGTGCAGATCACAGTAGAGACCAAACATAACCAAAACCTAAAACAGTACTAATATAAGCTTCTGGTACCTACCTGCAGAGTAATAATCTCAAGATTCAATTTACAACTCATTTTTTTGTTTTTAAAAAATGTTTTGTCATTAGTTCTCTTTATTGAGCTAAGCATACTTGTGCAAAATACAGTAGTTATATATTATGTAGCAAAAGTCATTTATGATTGTGACATACTTAAATTTTCATCCTTATCATTATGGTGATACCTGCCATTTTCACGAGAGCTATTATTTTGAGGGAAGATTTCATCATCATGAGGCCTTTCACTGTCATCGGGGGCATCAGTCTGTGAGAACATTTTATCATCTTCCTTGATGCCATGCCGTGTCACCATATGCTTCTTTAAATTGTGACCAATGATAAATTTACTGCCACAAAGTTGGCATTGAAATGGTCGCTCACCAGTATGGCAACGGACATGCGCCTTCAGCACATTGGAACGTGCAAAAGTCTTGCCACAGTAGACACACTTGAAAGGTTTGACCTTTTGATGAATTGCTAAATGCTGGTTTAAGTTGCCACTCAAGTTGAAGCCCCATCCACAAATTTTACAGATGTAAGGTCGATCTCCAGTGTGTGAGCGTTTATGACGTAGCACAGAGTTTGCAGAGTCAAACTGCTTGTGACATACATCACAGCTATACTCCTTCAAATCCACGTAGTGTGCCCCAGAGTGAAGATGATGAGAAGTTTCCATTTGGTCATCATGATCCTGAGTAGCACCCAAAACATTAACAACTCTCGGCATCTGAGAGGAGCCTGGATGTACTTGCTGTGAATTGGTATGGCCTTCTGGGGAACTTGTTGGCACGACATTCTGTTGACCAAGTGGAAAGCCTTCCACAGAAGAAATCACTTCTCTGCCTTCTCTTTCAGATCTGACACCTGTATGCGATTGGTACTCTTTGCTATTTTGTTCAGGTGAGAGATTGTTTGACAAGGGAACAACTTCATTAGGTTCTGTTTTGACCTGAACTGTGTTCTGTAAGACTACTATTGGTCCTTGTGTACGAGAATACTGTGATTCTTCATTGTCTACAACTGAGCCTTGTCTGTTGTTTCTATTCAAGCCTTGGGCCGTAATTGAATGGTTTTGAGGAGGACTGCTCTCTGAACTAACAACGTTTGTGTCTGAGTCATTCTCTCCACCACTTGTCTCCCTGGAGTCACTGTGGATGTCTATAAGAGCTGGATGTCCTTCACTGATGGCAGGACTTGAACCATTTGTTGAAGAACTTTCTAGGGTGGGAAAATTAGCATAACTAGTTGAATCCTCAACTGAAAATGCTGCCACAGTATCACTGCCATGGTTCTCTCTGTGTTGGGTGACCACTTCCATGTCCTCTCCTGTTTCTTCCATAGAAGGCCTTAGACTTCCGTTTTCTGTGCTGTCACATAAGCCAGGTGAACCGACAGTACCTACTTCTCCTTGCTGAAAGTGCATTCCATGTATAGCTTTACCATTGAGACCAAGACTGGGACTAGAGCTGGGAGACATCTTTCGTGGAATGACTGATTTTCGAACTGTTTTCTTGCGACGTGATATGGAAAGAATGCTTGAGCGAGAAGGGAAATGGCTTTCATCCCTTCTTGCTAACAGTAGTGAACTGCTGCTGTTATCTCTGTGATTTCCTGAGATTTTAGTGTTATCTTCTGGTGAGATGTTAACTGTGAGAGGTGTTCCATGATTGACAGGTTGCCCAACTTGCGCTACAGCTAATGATGTCCCTTGAGAAGGGTCAATTGGCATTTTTGAAAAGGATAACCTTGTTAAGTTCGAACACTTTCCATCAGAAAATAGTCTGCTGTTTGTTGCTTCCCTGGCAGCTGGTTGAGCAGAATTTCTTGAAGGTTCTAGTTAGGGAATGAAAGTAACATTGCTTTAGTTCTAGGAGAGAGGACCTGCATGAAAACCAGCTAACGCTGATGTGAATTGCTCACTAAGTATTGTAATTTTTATTTACAAACTTCAGGATACTAAGCAATGTTAGTTATTAATGACTCATTTAGGTGTCAATATCAAAATGTTAACAGTAACTAAAAAGCCAGTGTACAGTGCCACATAAGTATTAATAGTACTTGAAATTTCAGACAGGAAATTTTAGTCCATGTGACAGTTGTCAACAACTAAACAAAAGCCATTTACATTTCAGCATTAAAACATGCACTCTGTCATGCGGAGCAAATACCAGCTACCTAGCTCTTGTTATTGATATCTTTGGCCTCTAGAGCATCTTAGAGAGCTTTAATGTTGAGTAATGGTTGGTAATCTCTATATTCTGTAAATACCCTGGTAAATGCAAAATACACATTAAGCTTTGTGTGATCTCTGCAAGACAGCCAAGTTATTCTCAAACTTCTTTGTATATCAGGCTTGATGTACTCTTTAGAAGGGTTTATGACCAAGTAAACGATTAAGTGTATTCACCATGAGTGATTATTTGATATTTTGCCTCTTCAAGTGGAGACTGGTCTTGCGTCAAAACACAAGGTAAAGGGTCGTCTGTGTCTGGCCTCAGTGCGATAACTGTTCCTTTATTCCTTGGATCAGCTTGATAAAGCAATTTGATGACACTCAAAGTGGTTCCTCGTTCAACTCTAAGAACTGGTTGACCATCCTTGAAAAGTAGAACCTGTAGGAAAATAGCAATAATTATTGTAACATAGGTAGCAAAACTATGCTATCCAACTCAGTATAAGTTTGGATCACAATCCAATGATTCATTGAAAGATGCTTATGTAGTAAGCAAAGTTAACTTTGCTTTGACAGAGAATTTTTTTTCATTGGAAATGATATGAAAAAAATAAAATTCATACTTTTAATTGTGCATCTTCAAGTTAGGATGCTCTTGGGGAGTTTGTAGAGCTCTCGATAAGCTAAAGAAAATCACTCAAAAAGCTACTTTAGGGTCACTTTCTGTTATCCTTCAAGCAACTTATATATCAAAGTTACTGTGGGTCAGTGTGGTTAAAAAGTAATCCTATATTCAATAAGTGGTCTTAGCAGAATGTAGTCACAAAATTCAACCCAATAATAGGATATGTCATTACTTGTGAACTGTTACAATTATGAAGGAAAAAGCTGATTGGACTTCGCCCACCCATTCAAAACTTACTCAGACAAAATTGGTCTCACAACAGATCCAAAACAATAGCTGAAATATGACATCAGCAATTTTTCTGGTTTTGAAAGAAATGAAAGTTTAAATTTTAGCTTTTAAAGGAACCCCTAAATATATGCCCAATAAAAAATTCTGTTAAGTGAAATATTTACTATCAAAAGTGCTCTAAACTTCAAAATCATTTAGTGTCATTCCCAGTTTTATGAATAAATTAATTTTAAAGACTGAGCGTCAGTGGTCTTGAGATGATGTACAGCGTATAAATTATACTGAATTCAAAAATTCCTGTTGTGGTTAATTTTTGGGTACATCTTGATTAGACTGGGTGTTAAATTTCATGTTTTGTAGTTTACCTGAACAAAACAAAATACACTATATCGTTAACAATTTACAAGAACTAACACAGAATTTTGGGATCTTCTTATATAAGTTCTGCCTTACTACGCGTGAAAGAACAATGTTCAGCTAGGCTTGTAGTAACAAGGAAATACTGGTTACATGTTACATTGCTACATCACGTTTGCAAGTCGGCTAGTTTCTATTAATGGAGTGAGATCAATTTAATTTAAAAGTTAAAAACAACAAGATTTTCAGTTTCGATTGTCTGCTCTCCTCTTATTGGAAAGCCTAATCTACTTGTCGAACTGAATGACTGAATACTGAATATTTATAAAAAGAATTAAAACAACCACACCACGCGCGCTTTCAAACGTACTACATTCGAGAATGAACGATCCCCAAGTAATTAAACTCCTGTAAATTACCTAAACATACGATCATTAAATGATAAAAAAATTGTCTTTGGCATAAAATAGCTTGACCTCAAAATAAGCCCTTGATTCGAATGAAAAGTACTTGCGAGCACGTTAAAAATCTATGACAATTGATTCACACATTTTTTTGTTTGTGAATGAAAACGTGACTTCTGTCATAACTCGAAGACGAAATTGTTATTTCGTTTAACTCAAAATCTCTTAACGTTAGAAAAGTTGGTGGGAAATCACAAGTTGTGAGAAAATAAAGAAGATCGTGACTTTTACCTCATTTTGTCGAAGTTGAATACGTGAGAGCTCGGACGCCATGATAAAATATAAACTGAACAAAACATTTCCCAGAAATCTTTTCCCGGTCTTTATGAATGGCACGACAAAACATTCTCAGTAGGGAGGAGTGGGGAAATATATCTCACGGAATTAGCCAAGAAACTGAAACTAAATGCGTTGTTTTGTGCGCAGTTTGCGTCTTGACACATATTTAAAAATTTTTAAAGCAATTATATATTTGTAGACTTCAACAAAAGAGCAGAAACGGAAATAAATGTATTTCAGCATACACAGCCCCACCCTAGCAAGTAACGAACATGCCTTCGCAGGCGCGTGTTTAGTGAAACAGTTTTTCTGTCAGGACGGAAAAAATTATGTCGTTCTTTTCTGAGGCAGAACACAAGTTTTTACCAATTCCAGAAGATAGCAGAATCGAAACGAAATCTTTTTTGGATGCTGCAAGTGAAATAGTTCCATTTTTCGGTGAGTAAGCACTCTTGTAAGCTAAAAAATCGTCAATATTCATTCACAAATCTTATGTTAGGTCCCCGACTGCCTGCGTGGCAATTGTATGTCATTATTTTAAGTATTAATTTATTTCCGCGTACATCGTAACCTTTTTTCCAAGTCTTGATGTCTTTGTTATTCCTTGATTTTAAGTATATTTTTAGTTCCAAATTAATATCATCAGTGAGTCTGCATGAAATTTAAGCATTCAAGTTGAGCTCACAATGCATGATCACGATATTTTGTAGAAATATTTCACACGCACTTTTTCTGAAAATTTTGCTTTCGTAAATTATTTAAGTGTATGTAAAAGAAATAAATCTTGATGAATAAAACTTTAAGATATTCCTTCCTAGCAGTTTAATTTTTATGTGTTGGATTATAAATTTTTATAGAAAATAGATCATTGAGTATTTTAAAGCCAGCGCTTGCATTGAGCCTTATTTTATGAGAAATTTAGCCAAAGATTTATTGGAAAATTAGATTGCAATCTTAATTTTTGTTGCAATTGATAGGAGATGAGCCACTAGGCATAGTCACTGAACAGAAAAGGGGTAATCTAAATACTAAAAGTAGATTGGTCACATGACTTGGATCTCTTATAATATTATTATAATCAGGGCATGTTTTCTCAGCTTTTCACCTTAGCTTAGGATGTGTTATCAGTAGATACTGCTTGTACCCACTATTCCCACTCTTCAGTGGGCAGAGAGGTGGTGGTTCTTCATCGTCCAGCCCCTGACTCCTTTGAGAGCAGTTACAAGCAAAGGGCCAAGCAATGGGCCATATTTGTATTCTCACTATATTGGACCAGAGCTACCTTGCAATTGTGGCTCGTGCAATTGCAAGGGAATTTTGTTAGAAAAATAGGTTTATGTAATTTACATTTTAAAAAGACTTACCACATTTGCCTCAGTAGCGCACTAGTTCAAGTCCAGTATTGCAGATATGGATAAGGACTATCATTAACGTTATCATTAACAGCCAGTTGCTGACTGAAACAGCCAGCTACTGGCCAATTGTCTGCTGTCTATTTTCATCTCGCTTCACTATCAATCTGACAAGAAAAGCATAAAATAATGAAAAGATCCCACAAAAATATTGTAAGACATCCATTTTAAATGTCTTGGTCAAAGTGGAGACGCATTTCAACAGTTTTAATTATGTTTACCTTTATCATGGACAATGAAGGTAGTAGAGCAGAGGAGATTAATAGCCAATTCACATGATGGGACTGGTGTGCTGACTTGTTGCAGGGACTAGTCCCCTTGTGTGTGCTCACCTTTAGTGCATAAAAAGTACCTAATGTTACTGTCTGCTTTCCAATTTGTACCAAAACTTATTCACAGCCCCAATATGGCCTATCAGTGTTTGTGAAAATTCCTGATAAATGGATTTAGACTCTGAGATTTAAGATGGGATCAGACGTTTTTGTGAGACCCAATATTTTCTAAGAACTAGTACAGTGTATGCCTAACTTGAGAATCATCCACATCCTTGGAGAAACATGAAAGTTAGTTTATCTAGGGCATCCCTAACATTTTATAAAACTCATGTTTTAAGCATCTTGCAGGGTTGGACTACAGAAATAAAAGGTTCAAAGTAGGCTTGTTCATTGTTTTATTTAACATTGATTGCTAATTCTTTTACAGATGTTTTAGGACCTAAAGCCTTTGCACCAGTTAAGTCAGACATCAATGGTAACATTAAGGTAATGTGATAATAATAATAATAATAATAATAATAATAATAATAATAATAATAATAATAATAATAATAATAATAATAATAATAATAATAAATAATAATAATAATAATAACAACAACTTTATTAACGTGTCAAGTAAAATAGCAGTTTCCCACTATGAACTGCTGTTTTTGTCTAACCCAATCTTTTACTGGGATGACATGGTGAAGTAGGAAAAAATTGTTTTGCTTTGCCACCAGTAAGTTGCTGAGTTCCAGAATAAATATGAGAACAAGTAACATTATAAACAAAATATTTCGTATTTATCAGAATCAAAATTTGTTTGAATTTCACCAAACTGATTTGATTTTCCATATTGGACTTTATATTTTATTTACATATATTTCTGAATGGATTAGACAATGACAGAGCTCAGTACATGTATTGGGAGGGCTCATATGTATCTTCAAGGAGATCTGTTGTGTTCTCACCAAGATTGGTAAAAACCACCTCATGCCAACCTGTTTAGCTCTGAAAGGAATTGCAAGGAAAATGAAAAAAAGTATGAAAAACTATTGAAAAACAACAGCCAGCAAACTGCCGCCTGGTTAGCACAGTTGTTAGGGCGTCAGTCTGGTGTGCGGGAGGTCGAGGGTTCGAGCCTCAGACCGGACCAACACTCAGGGTCTTAAAATAACTGAGGAGAATGTGCTGCCTTTGTAATTATATCTTCAAATGGTTGGATATTCAAGTCTCAGATAAGGACTTTAAACTGTAGGGCCCCGTCTCCTGCATCTTCAGTGTTGCATGGTTAGCAGGGTATGTTAAAGAACCCACACACTTGTTGAAAGAGTAGGGGACATAGTTCCCGGTGTGGTAGTCTATGGGTCAGGTGGATGGGTGAGATCAAAAATGTGCTGATAGTGACTGCCTGGGGCACCTTATAGGAAAATAGGAAAAATTGTAAAATTGGTCCTGAAAAGCCCCAAGGAGGGTGTCCAATTACGTCCAATGACAATATTACAATTACAAGTACAATTACAATCAAGAAGAAAGTTCACCAAGTGTAATATTAATGTCAGAACTGTCATTAAGTGTTGAGTCACCTGTTAAAATATAGCCATCTTCGAAATTTCATATTGACTAGTTCAGTACTGTACTGATTCCACTTAACATCCCATAGTTTCCTTTCATTTTTTCCTTTGAGGGCGTAATGCTTGCGGTGAGTCAAACTTCAAGATGCATCGCTTAAAGCGTGTCTGCTAATTTCTGTTGGCACTATCTTATGGGTCATCTGCAAGGTAGCAAGCATCACGGTAAAACCAAGTTGACGGTTAACAGCGATTTAATGTTTCAAATAGTAACGATCGTAAACTGAAATAACAATGTAACGAATTTCTAATCAATACACTTGAAATTCCACGTAACATAAGATCAAAAGGGGCGTATAACAATCTGCGAGTCTACCTCGATAACACGACAAAATAACAATGATAAACATAAATTAACATGAAGAATCATTATATGCTGAAAACTATTCGAGATTGTATAATAAATATAAAGATTAACATTTGCAGCTGATTAACAGCCCAGAATAGCCAGGTCTTAAATGTGGGCATTCACGATTACTCTCCTGTTCAATCCAAGACAATTAAAATTGTATTATGTACGATTCTGTACATCAATGTGTTTTCGCCCAAAATTGAACAAACTAAATCTAAACAAACTAAGCTTAAACTACAAAATTCACTGACATATCGGTCCCGCTTGTGCTAAGGTTAGGAAAACGAAGAACAGCAAAGGTAGAACTAGTCAATGCGAAACCTTTAAAAGGATGCTAAACTAAGCTTTTATATGCGTGTGGTGACGCTAAAAGGTCTGATTACAAAACCAATAGAAAACAAGATAAACATTCGTAAACACAGTAACTAAGTTCGTTACCAAGAACTACTCACGCAATCAACCTAATCAATAACTGATCTAATAAAAATTGAGACTTTGTCTACTAACCTCAACAGAGGGTTTATCTAACATTTCATGCCACTATGTTTCCCCCATCAGATCCTGCCTGTTGGAAAATATATAAGGGAGTACCAGCTGTTCTTTCATATCATGTCAGGCACTGAAATCTGCTTATAATAATGCTTTTCCATATAGAAACTCCGAGAAAAATTTGCTCAAGATCCAGAAAAATATAAAACTCTACAAGGTATTGTAGAAAGTGAAATAGAGGAAAAGACGACTACAGCAAAGAACTCTGCTACTGATGCCTTGCTTTGGTTGAAAAGGTTAGTTGCGTCCAATACAAATGCAAAAAATATCTTTGTCTTTATAAGTGCAGTCTTTTCAATGTTAGATCTGAGAATTTAGTCATATTTCAGGGAGAATGAGATCTCTTAGTTGATAATTTCTCATTCATCAAGATTGTCAGTTCAGGGATGTAGATAATAGCACGGAGGCAGGGAAAATACCCGGTTGTCAACTAGATTTTCCCGGTTGAGAAACCTTCTACAGTCTCAAAAAATCTTTAATAATGGATTCTCCTAAGCCCACCTGAGAACTGATAATTCCCATCTGTTGAAAATTTTGTCTACATCCCTGCAGTTGAAGATGATCATTTCATTAAAATGGTGGTGGTTAGGCCAGTTGTATTTTTGGATTAGAACTATGTACATTGAGTGGAACTGGTAGACTTAGACAGTAGTTCCTCCTTTTGTGTGCTTCTTGGCCCCTGTGTTCATACAGCCATTTTTTCTTTCTCATGGTTTTTATCGTGTCACGCACAACGGACTAAACAAAAGAGGGACTACTTGTAGTCTAGAAGTGTGGTGGCCTCATGATTAGTGTGCTCATCTCTGAATCAAGTGGCTTGAGTTCAAGCCTTGGTCAGGGATATTTTGTTGTGTTCTCGGGCAAGACACGTACCACTCACAGTGCAGACCTCTCTTCACCAAGGTGTATAAATTAGAATCAGCAAATTTATTACTGGGGGTAACCCTGTAATGGACTAGCATCTCATCCAGGGGAGAGCAGAAATACTAGTCACTTCATGCTACAGAAACCCTGATAAGCTCTGGCCTCATGGGCCACTTGGTTTGTATCTTCCCGAACGTGTCATCTGCTGGCAGAATTACTGCCTCTTCGTTAAATTTGTGATTTGTTCCAAATTTTATTTTTGTTCTCTCTTCTCCCTCAGGGCAATGCAATTCATCATCATTTTTCTTCAGGAGGTTCTCACAGGGGAGCCTGATCTCGTAAAATGTGCCAAGAAGGCCTATGAGGGTTCACTGAAGAGATTTCATGGCTGGATGGTGCAAGGAATTTTTTCAGTAAGTTCTACTCTCCTGCAAACTTTTACACCATTTGATATGATTCTCTGACTAGGCAGCCTCCTAACATAGTTGAGTCCAGCAAGCTCCAATTTATTGGCTGTGCAGTGTCAGAGAGGCCATCAGCCTTGCCCCATCACACCGCTTCCTTCCACTCTATGTATAGTTGTACTAAATAAATATGACTTTTATTTAGATGCTTGTTAGATGGATATTGTTCACAATGCCATAGTTTGTGTCTGCCCTGCTTGTTTGATAGATGGTACACACTCCAGATTGTACTTGCTATATAATAACTAGCTAACAGTGTGTGAAGTACTGTGAACTGCTGCTTTCCGGTTATAGACCCATCTACACATACCAGTAAACCAAAAAGCGCATCTGCTTATAAGCTTCCCTCTAGCTTCCTTTGTTTCAAAGTTGTTTTATTCTGATGTTTTTTAAAGCTTTATTACAATTGAATGAAAAACCCATTTGATCAACATGTGCAGCTATATCTCATTTTGGAATGTCGTTTTTTAGTCCCATTATAAACCTGATCAGATGTAAGCCCCTGCGTTATAAGCCCATCAGAAAAACCTTACAAATTGTGTATGTCCAGGGACTTATAAGCAGCAGTTTACAGTAAATGTACAAATATCTGAAGACACACAGAAAATAAGCAGTCCAATTACAAACTGTCCTAGTTTCAGTCATTCCAAGTAGTCTGAAACATTAGAATATGATTAAAGGGACACTATCATGATGTAGCGCATGTGTAAGCTTGATCTGCCCTCTATCATTGAAAAACAATAGAACTGCCACTTTGTTGTGTCATGCTGACAAGTTTTCCATGTGATAAGCACCATTAAATGTAATCTCAACAAGACAAGCGCATCAAAGAGGTTAGGGAAATGTACTTTAATTTGTCTATAGGTGTATGATTTTGCCAGTCGCATTTTTACAGGAAGAAAGGTCATGTCATTGCAAGTCAGTGCACTCAACTAGTCAGACAAAGTGACTCGTTTTTTAGTAAAAAGCAAATAAAATCTATATTGACCAATGTTGTGACGGAATGCGCCAAAAGTCGCATGAGTTATGTAAGAACAAGGCCATGGTAAGTCCGTACCTGAACAGGCCAACTGGAAAATATGGACTGGACTCTGGACTCTGGACTGGACTCTGGACTGGACCCTGGACTGGACTTTGAACTGGACTTCATTAAACGAAGTTAATATTTAACTACTAATATTGATTAACCATTTCTAAATAATTATTAACCAGCGGGGAAATATTTCAACACTTTCAACACGTTTTGAGAATGCATGTGTTTTTAAAGGAACATACACGAAAAATCTAACAGTGCTGTCTAGTAATTAACTTTAAATCAAATCAAGCCATTATTACGTGAATACTGTGACGACGATATTTCTTACGCATGCGCTGTATAAAGAATGTTGGGAATGTAGTCCAATTCAATATATTTGATATGTTAAGCGCGATCGCGTTGAGCACTGACAATTGAACCAGATAGGACTATGAAATTAAGCACTTCAGTCATGATTTCGTAAACCCTGTGAAATGTTTAAGTCATCACGTTACAATGTAATGTCGCGAGACGTTCCTATGTGGTGCGTGTGCTATTTTAGGAAAAAGAAATAATAAACGTATGCAGCTGAGAAGGGAAAAATCCATTTGTTCTAATTTTATCTTTTAACTTTGATTCATAATATAGAATACAGAAAAGAGGCAGATATATAGTTCATGAACTTTAATAATGAGATCTGAACCTCAAATCAGCGTATAAAATTAAAGAAGAAAGGATGGGCCTTTCTTGCGGTCACGTATCGTATATCACATGTCACGCTTCAATATTTATAGGATATTACACGGTGGCGAGAAGATAATATGAATGTTATGTTCGAATGGCAAGAAAAATATCTTACGAGTGAGCGTACCCTCCATATAATAAAACGTAATATACGCTGAACAACGAAAACGGGAAAAATATAAAATACTTGGCCGTCTATCAAGTTATGTGGCTTCTTATCACTACAGTTATTTCAAACCACTACACTGTGACATAAGCGTGGTTCCATGTGAAATGAATGGATTTTTTTTTTCGGTATATGTTGGCTTGTATTCCTGTACCGATGGTAATTTGTGAAAGATGATAACTGCAAAAATATACGAAAAAGAAAAGATAGTGACGTGGCTACTCTAAATTCTTGTGCAATTAACTTGTGCATTGTATGGAATGAGACTAAAGTTGCGAACAAAAAAGAGATGTTTGTTTAATTCGTACAAAGACTATTTATTCCGACTATTTAATTCGGTATGTTTTGTAACATGGACACAAGTCCAAAGCCAAGTACTAATTTCCTCGCTTGTTAATAATTAAGTAGAAATGGTTAATCTTAAAATTATTAGTTAAATATTAACTTCGTATAATAAAGTCCAGTCCAGTGTCAAGTCCACAGTCCAGAGTCCAGTCCATATTTTCCAGTTGGCCACCTGAACATGCGCATCATTGTGCAGTGTAATGGTGAAAATTTTACTGATCTTATACACAAGTCTTTATCATATTTACAAAACTATCCTTACAGCTTCAATAACAAAATTATATACCAGAGTGATTGATAGACTGACTGGAGATCAAGAAAGAAACCCAACTAGTAAAGGTCCTCTCACGGGTGTAAAATGTAAACAGAGAAATGCTCATACAAGCGTGATCCTTCCAGTCTTTTCGAAGTCTCAAGAATCAATTTCTTTATAAAATCTTGCTTTGTTGCTGGTTCCATTACTTTTCAGTCCTTTCCTGAATTCTGAACCTTTCTGAAAGCTGCCTGGAGAAAGTGCCAGTGTCATGAAGCTTCTCTCCAGTCGAAGCTCCATCAAATGGCATTGAAATTGATTACACGCAAATTGGCACTTTATGTACCGGTCAATTCCAAAACTGCCCATCCCCCCCGCCCCCCGGGCAAACCCCAGGGCATTTGACTTTTTTGATTCATTTGGGTCAAATTCCCCGCTATGTTGCCAGTTTAGCTGGTCAAATGCCCCACCCATTAGAGCTTCAAAGAGGGTCAAATCCCCCCACCCTCCAGGCATGTTAAAGCAACTGTGGAAACGAGATCTGCAAAATTTTCAGTCACTACGAATTTCTTGTTCAGCTTGTTTTCGCTCCACACTTTAAACAAAGGCATATTACTACCACAATATAACTTTGTAAGGCGACAACAACAGAAAAACCCATGTGGAATCGACAAGAGCAATGACCCCTGAACGTGGCAAACATGCTGAACCAAAGAATTGCAAAATCCTTTTGTTTCCGACTGCTGACAGACGTTTTGATACGAAGTCAAACACCCCACCGGGCGAGCCTCATTTTGGGTCAAATTCCCCACTGTACAGAGTTTAATGCGAGTCAAATGCCCGGGGATTGCCCAGGAGGGGGGGGGGGTGGGGAATGGGCGGTTTTGGAATTGACTGGTACATTATCAGAACTGTGTATCACTAATCTTTGATTCTGAGAAGTTTTAGGGCAAAGCCAAAGTTGATTGAGGACTATGCAAACAGATTTGTGAAAGCTCTACATGTATATTAATTCTCGCATCTTTGAGTTCGCAACAGCCTGTCCAAAACTCAAAATCTTGTGCAGTTGCAAAAACTTGATTGTGTTCCTTTAAGGTTGAGCGTTTAACCAACAAAGATTGTGTTTTTTTGTTTTTCTCTAGCTTGCCATGAAGGCTGTCCCATATCGCAAGGACTTTATTGCCAGCCTTGGTCGTGGAAAAGTCGATGAAGAAACAGTCTTAAAAGAAATGAAAGAATGTGTTGATCTTTTGGCTGCAAATATTGAAGTTATTGAGCAGTTTTATCAAGAAAATGACTTGGATAGTTCCAAGGTGGTTTAAATTAATAGTCAAAGTAAATTGTTAGACAGTTAACTTTATGCATTTAGCTAATAATGTATGAATAATATTATTAGGATAATTATAGATGTTTGTGTGGTGGTCGAGTCAGGTTCTTCCACATACTGATTGTAGAGGCCCTGTTCACTAGTGGGATTGTGCATGTTCCAGAACTGATTTGTAACCTTGTCATGGTACAGTATTTGTAACCTAGCTATTGCACGGTTTTTGCATCATCAACATAAGTTTAGCCTTACTTTTTGCAATTTTTTCTCAATCTTCTCCATCCTTAACCATCCTCATTCCTTTATGAATTATTAGTATCTCATAAGTACTTTTCCATTAAAGTAAACTGTTATTTTCAGGTTTACTTTAATTTAAAGGTTATTTTCTTCGTGGCCAAAATAACTCTAAATACTGTGACTGGGTTCCTTTTAATTACCATTACTGTTGGAAATTCAACACAAGTGATTTGTTGTTGACTAAATCCATCCATGCTGCTGTCTCAACACTGTCTTCCTTGTCAAAATTCAACCCTAACAGGGCATCACTACAGGGTTACTACAACTTCTCCTCTTTGCCATCTTCACTCCTCATGAAAGCATAGGGCATTTACGGTTGCTCTCCAACGAATTCTATTTAATTTGGCATGATTTACTTGGCCGCTAGCCAGCTGCTTCTCTTTACTATCTTAGTGACTTTTCCTTGACAAAATTGTAAGGCAGGCACACATTAGCCATCAATGTTTAGTTGTTACAGTAAAAATGCTACTATGCTCATAACAGAGTCATCAACAGAAGCTGTAGCTGGTGAAATCACCATCTACTGTTCTTTTATGACTTTCTACTCTTGGCATCTTACAGCAAAATCAGTAAACTCCAACATCATTTATGTGGAAAATCTGTAGCAACCCTGCTTTCAAGCCCTTTTGATAGGGGTGGAGACCGGCTTATAGAGAGAGTGCCTGTGTCGTATAGACATAGTCATGGTTCATTTTAATTGGTTGCACACCTACTGTAACTATGGTAACAGTGTGTCCAGCAGTTCCATATTTACATAGTTTCGATAGTCATTGTGCACATAGAAATATTAGCTTATAAATAATTGTTGGTATCATAATTACTCAATGTTACAAAGGAACGTATTTATATGTGGGGAATGACTAAGATTAATGTTTGTTAATCAAGTGTTCTCACTGAGAATTTGGAAAAGTAGTGAAAATATTCTGGTTTCTATCTTAAATAATATTTAAATTTTTATACTATAAAAATATGCCATGCTTCATTTTGGAGTCTTGAAAGCATTTAAAGTGTGGTAAAACTTTTGAATGGATAAGGTGCTTAAATTGTCGCTCAAAAACAGTATTTATCTTGATAATCATTCTACATTTTGTCGTACGATTGATATGCAAAATGTTGGTAGTTAGCAGTTAAATGGGGTTCCTTGTTTCCTTATATTTAACTTGATATAGTAACCAAATAAATGCGTGCACTGTGATTGGTCAATCAGCTATGATTTATTGTGCCGGTAAACTCATGGAAAAATCGCAAGCAATAGACCACAAGTTTTTATGTTTTATAGGCTGATGAACCACTTGGGATGTTGGTAGAACACTCGAAGAATTTGTAAATTTACACATTCTTCTTGTGCTCTACATACATCCCACTTGGTTTATCAGCTTATTAACAATAGAAACTTGTGGTCTATTGCTTAAATAGAGTAACAATCATATCTTCAGAGTACTTTATCAATTGTTAAACTTTGCATAGGGAGATTTACATAAATTTGAAGAATTTCCCAATCCTCAACCCCCTACACCCAATACTGGAGTGTTTAGATGAGGCTATGTAAACACAAAAAATCTCTTCCATTGCTTTTATAAAATATTCCTTAGGAAAAACAGAGAGTGTGATGTCACAACTGTGTTTACATACTCACATTTAAACACAGCTATTGACCAATGAGAGTGCAGGTACAATCTCAGTTATGTTATAATTAAATTAAGGCAATATAAAGGCAAATAAATGATGATGATGATGATGGAGATGATGATGATGATGATGATGATGGAGATGATGATGATGATGATGATGGAGATGATGATGATGGTGATGATGGTGATGATGATGATGATGATGATGATGATGATGATGATGATGATGATGATGATGATGATGATGATGATGATGATGATGAAGAAGTTAGAGATATGAGTGGTGCCAAAGTGAGGATTGCTTGAGCTGTTTTGGTCTGAGATAAAGGGTGGCTTGTTGTGAGCACTTAGGTTTAATTCTTAGTAATTCTTAATAATAATAATTGTTGTTTTCATTTGCCTTTTATGAAGTATGTTATCAATATCCGGAATTCAAAGGCCTTTTCAAATATTTTTCAGATAATTTTTCCAAACGAAATTATTTAATTCCCGAGCAAGATCTGGTCTGAGACAGGGTATTAATTTTCGGGACAAGTCTGAAATAGGGGAAGGGAACTGTGACGTTTTTGGTAAATCTCATAATAGTTTATTTTGTTTAATTTTTCTAAGAAGGTCGATCAAATAAACTTATTTTGCTTGCAGGTGCACTTGTGTATATGCTTTTTTTCTTTTGTATTTTATTTTTGTTTCAATTTCTCTTCGTTATCCTTGCCCAACCTCGTTCCCAGGGTCCTCTCTCTACCTCGAGAAAGTTGGATACTTTCACGAGGAAGAGAGAGGACCCTGAGAACGAGGTTCAAACTTGTCTTGGGAAGTTCTCTCATCTTGACAAGAAAATGACAAAAAAAAAACAAAAAATAAAATGCATCATAAATAAAATTTTCACGGAGACTTATTTGGGGTGGGATGGAGGCGTCAAAGCAAAACATGAAATGTCCCCAATGAAATGCCCCCAAAATGTCTGATTTAGTTTAAAAGCCGAACGCATCGTGAATAAACTCCTAAGTAAAAGAACGGATCTTTTTTAGAGAAAAAAAGTAGTTTGCAACTTTGCATCCACTTTATCATCAACATAAAGGCCGCGCAACAATCACTGATCATTTTGGATTTGTTTTTGAAGAAAACTCGGTCAGAGAAATCACGTGATTATCAATGCGCCATCGTATTCGAAAAGTTCCGTTTTGAAACTGTTTTCCGTTCACATGAAAAAGAAGAACCCACGTTTTTAAATTCCCCCGGTTTGAAGAGCGTTTCCGAAATTAAGGCTCCGTTTTCGTGACTTAATATTATTGTGGACGGTAGGCCTAACCCTAAAAATGTTCGTGTTCTTAGACTTTTCTAAGGCATTTGACAGAGTATCACATGATCTACTACTGCAGAAGTTGTGTCATTTTGGCATCTCTGGTAGCCTACTTAAATGGTGGAAGAATTACCTGAACCACAAAGAGCAAAGAGTTGTCATAGACGGACGACCTCTACTTGGTCTATTATTCCATCTGGTGTGCCATAGGGTCCCATAGGGTTCCTTACCATTATTTTTTGTGCATTATCAGCGATTTGCCTGACGTGGTCATGATGCCTGGGAATACAATTGCATTGTATGCAGACGATTGTAAACTGACATGGATAACCTGTCCATCAGATCAACAATTTCCAACAAGATTTTCAATCTCACCTGGATTAACCTATGTATTTGGAGTCAGCGAAATCTGATGGACTTTAATGTTGAGAAATGCAAATTGCAGCATATCACGAAGAAAATTATTCCTTTTCACCCTGATCTTAAGTTGAATGGGAGCTCTCTGGAAGAAACGTCCGAATTCTATGATCTCGGAGTGGTTACTAGTAACAAGCTGTCAGTCCTGGAATGCCCACGTTGATAAGTTAAGTAGCAAGGCTAACAAAACTCTTGGCCTTATAAAAAGATCCTGCAAAGGTCTGAAAGACGTGAACACCCAAAGAGCTTTGTACTGTGTCTCCACATCTTTCGATCTTCACTGATCTTTTCGACTTTCTGGTAAAGGGAAGGTAGATGTGTATCGTATGTGTATGTGCTTCATTGTCTCGACCCTTGTCACACCTCGCCATCGATGCGTCATGATGCATGAAATTGATGTATACAAGGACAGATTTTAAGTTACACACCACAATTTGACACTACTTTAAGAAATAAAGGTTATTATGTAAAACTTGGAACGCGCAGATGGATTAATGACTACGTAAAATTTGTCATTATCAACAGAATGTGCCGCAGCATTACTATCTTTTAGATACCCTAGTATATATTCTTTTTAAATCCTGATTATGTTGCTGCTCGCTCGCTACGCCCGCTTTGCAGCAAAAAGGGAGTACGAATTTTTACCAGAATGCATTGCCGCAATGCATTCTGGTAAAAAAGTGATTTAACCAGAGCGCACTACGGCGTCACGGACTACACGAAGATGTCACGCCATCTTCTCGTGTGGATTCCAATAAGAAAGGTTCAATGGTGGTTATGTCTTGCTCTGATTTGCCTGTGAAAAGATGTGAAGGAGATTGTGCTTGACTTTCATAACTCTTGCGTTTTTTTAATTAATGCAGTATGTGAAAGTTTGTAAATTCGGACGATTAATTGTAACGTCTTAGTTTTGAACTTGGTATGTCATTTCTTAGCCGCAGTCTTGCCAGTCCTTGGTGTAATTCTCAAATGAATAGAAATCGTCGTTACGGAAGCTTGTAGAATAATTTAAACAAATGGAAACTGTAGAGCACGCTAATTTCATATATGTTGCGATCTATTCCTTTACATCTCAGACATCTGAACATGAACTTAGGCTAAAGCTTGCGGAGCATTTTCACACATTGCGACGGACGCGTCCTCGGCACGGTCTGTCAACATTGTAGAGACATTTAAAGCGTACCGGTACAGAATTTATTAGTTAGATTTCTGCTCCTACAATTCAGTTCCACATCTTTCGATTTTGACGATCTGGTAAAAGCGAGGTTCAGTGATGTGTACCGTTTTATGTCCAGACATAAATGTAGATCACTATGTGCTTTTTTGTCACGATCATTGAAGTTGATGTATCCTCACGATTTGGCACTATTTTGAGAAATAAATGTTAATGCCAAGTCTTACAACACGCTGCTATAGATGAATCACTGCGTATAAAATATTTCACCAACAACAGAATGTTCCGCAACATTATTATCTTTTAGATAGCCTAGTTTAGTTGTTTTGCTTTGCTGCTTAAGTGTATATATAAAGGAACCAACGTCGAAACCAGTGTTTTAGTTAAAGTTCAATTAGCTGTAAACACAACCTGCTGTTATTCAATTAAGCGAAAACTGATTTGTTTTACCTCAACTGTATTACGCGTCCAAGCTGTAACTCAACCTGCTAGAAATCGTGTTATCTACCTGCATAATTTTGCAAGTAATTAATGTTTTAGGATAGCTTTGGTTCAGCCAATAGACTTTCAGAAATCATTTTGGTATTCTGTAATGCGACTCCTTTGGATACGATGTAATAGGCCCTTTGCAGCTGTGGTCACGTGACCAAATTTTTCCCAGAAAATTTTTATATTATGGGCTATAACTTAAAGAATACCAGAAGTGGAAAGAGCGCATCGAAAATACCATAATGGCCAAGTTTGAGCCCCCTGGAATGAAAGAGTTAAGTTTATACGACAGTTTGAATTTTCGGAAAATTTAGAAGTTTTGTATGGGAAATGTTGCTGGAGAGTAAGGTCTTGCTCTCCAGCAACATTTTCCATACAAATCTTCTAATTCTTTTAAAACTTCAGACTGTCATAAAATCTCATCTTTTAATGATGGGGGCCTCAAATTTGGCCATTTTGATATTCTCGACATGCTTTTTCCATTTCTGGCATTTGTTAAGCTATAGCCCATAATTTTATGAAAAGTAGGTCACGTGATGGCTTAGCTGCATAGGGCCTATTGATGCATATTGCGTCATTAGTTAAGGCTTAAATGCAACTGGCTTTAAGGGCTTTGTTTGGTTACGTCCTTGCTATGTCCAGGATGGTATAGTCTGCTAATTACAGTTTGCGTTGGTGCCAATCTCCGTGTGAAGTTCTTCTGTCTCAAGGAAGTTCGCTTGCCGTGGTTAGATCCCGACCTTCCGCAGCCAGCGAGTCCCTAGGGAAAGGCCTCATCAAAGAGAATTTTTATAGTGTTTCCGCATCCGTCCGTTGTCCTTTTGTGAAGGCAAAACCTGTTTTCACAATACAGGCCCGTAACAAGCAGAAAATGACTAGGGGGGCTGAGCGACTAGTAGTAGCCCACATTAATTTCCTCCCTCCC